>LIEC01000300.1:8368-39583 GCA_001925005.1 Drosera capensis
GGGGGAAGAATAGGGCTACAAATGTACTTAACAGAAATCCAGGTATCACCAATGTTTCTTTCGATCGATTATATACTAAGATTATTTCAGTTCCTAGAGAGAAGAGTAAAGAGTTAATCAACCCGGTTGATTACGAACCGTCGTGGATGGATGACATAGTTCATTACCTTCGAAATTGCTCACTTTCAGAAGATTATAAGTCGGCCCAAAAGGTGAAGAGAAAGACGCTTCACTTGTTAGTCAATGATCAGCTATACAAAAGATCCTATTCTTCACCTCTTCTCAAAAGTCTTGGACCAACTAGAGCTCAATTAGTTCCTAGAAAGATTCACGAGGGCATATGTGGAAATCATCATGGGACACAAACTTTAAACTTAGGCAAGGATATATTTGGCAAAAATATATCGATCAGCACCCCCAAACTAAAGGTCAAACGGAAGCTATCAACAAGAAAATCAAGAATGCGCTGGCCAGAAGACTCGGTGATGTTAAAGGACTTAGGCCTGAAGAATTATCCTTGGTCCTATAGGCTTATCGAACTACCCCCAAAAGGTTTATGGGAGAATATCCTTTTAGCTTAACTTTTGGAGTTGAAGCGATGGTCCCGGTTGAAGTTCTGGAACCTTTATCACAAGTTGAAAACTATTCCCAAGATCAAAACCAAACTCGAATTCGTGAGGAATTGGATCTGCTTGAAGAACGTAGAGAAATGGCTTCAATCCGACAAAAGACATTTCAACAAAGACTAGCTGAATGCTTCAACAGCAAAGTGAAGCCAAGAAGTTTTCAATTAGATGACTTAAGCTTAACGAAAGCCAAGTTCGGAGATTGCATGATTAGGAGCAAGTTAGCAAATAAATGGGGAGGACCACTCCGGATTTTAGCAGTTCTCAAACAAGGGGCATACAAACTAACTCGGGCAACTTAAAAAAATTTCGAACGCCGACGATTTAAATTTCTATTATCCTTAGGAGTATTTATTTGTAATTTCTCATAATCCTTTTACGAACAATTTCAATTTCTTTTTAATAATATTTGGTTTCAGTATTCAAGTCGATGACTCTATAACACCTGGACCCAAGTTCGAAGAAAAACAACAAGGCCCAAGAATTCCGATCGGATCAAGATCTATGACCTGAAAAAATACCAAGTCCATCACCTCAAATAAGGATGACAAAGGAGAGGCTTAAAGGATTTAGGTCAGAAAAAGATGTCTAGCCTGGAAATAATACTTAAGCCGACCATCCAAAATTGGATGGAAAGAAAGAAGGAAAAGACTTAAATGATTCAGGCAAGAACGAGATCTTCGCCTTGGAAATGAAATTTAAGTCTTCGACTTAATTCATTCAAGCTTGACAAGTTCTCTGACCTAAGAAAAACGCTTATTTCGTTTGTCCACTAGTGGGTGGTGGAAAATTTTAATAGATTTAAAAGATTCAGGTCGGAACAATATCTTTGACATGGAGATAATGCTTAGGGTTGCCATCCATAAGGGAGTGGAAGAAAAATTTAACAGATTTAAGAGATTCAAGTAGGAACAAGATCTCTAGCTTAGAGATGATGCTTAGCTTTGCCATCCAATCTCTGAAATAAATAATTAGAATAAAAGAAAAAGAATAAGAATAAATTCAGAGTTGAAGTATTGTCAATTCATTACAAAAAAATGCTCAGATAAGAGCTCATACCCGGCTATGAGTTTCACAAAAAAAAAAACTACAAATGAAAATAGAATGTAAAGTTCCAAGGACCTCAACATTGTCAGAAGTTGTAACAGCCTTAACCGTTTCCATCTGCTTAAAAGCTTCTTTTGTGATTACGATTAAAAGTAATTTACATAGTCATAACTAATAATTCATAATACCCATAGTTCACAACAGTTCACATAGAAACTCTTAACTATTTACATCATACAGACATAACAGTTCACATAACAAAAGGTGACTGTTCACAAATTGAAAATCAACAGTTCACTTCCTCCTTCTTCCTCAGTATCCGGCTTATCCTTTAAATAGATCGAATTTTTATGTCACAGGATCCTTAGCGCTATCTCAACTCTCATGAGGTGAATGTCTTTGGCAGCTAACAAGTCATACGTATTCAACAAGAAATGCTCCGCTCATATGCAAACCCATCTTTTTGCTGCCGACACTCTCTAACTTCAATCACCTTTAATTCATCGTTCTGGTATAACAACTCTATTGCTTTTGCAGTTGCTAGTGTTAATTCTACACCACCATGAATCCACAACGGATTATAATGTCGAATTTTACTATATTTTGTGTCCACTACAAAAAGACTCCAATGAAAGCCTCCCTCATCATGTAACGGGATAAAGACATAACGAGAGGATGATAAATCCTTCGAACACCTGCTCAGATAAATCTTGTACGTATAACACATAGCATTGACCTTTTCATCAAAATTGTCCTTATCCGAGGTTATGTTCTTAACCTTATCCTCCAATAACCCTGAAAACACAAGCAGTTCATGAATCATGTTAAACAATTCAAACAAATACAATATTCTGTTCAAACAAATTCATCACACAGTTCATGAATTACCAAAAGCTCTGTTCGTAAAAAAACACAATCTGTTTCTTCACAAGTCATCCATAAGTAGCAGTTTATCAAACTACCATTCAATGGCTGGTTTTGCAACACGTACCATTCTTCTCTTCTAGTCAAATCATCCCATCCTTTGCTGTCAAGATGGATCCAAACCAATTCGCTTAAAATAATTGAAAGAATATCACACATCTATCAAACCGAATTATCAAAATAATTACACAACATCGTTATAAAGTTTTGGTTTACATTATCGTAAACTGAGTGAGAAATTTCTCAAGGAAATTTCTTTCATTCTCCTCAAGTAAACTCCTTCCCGAGAACTTCTTTGCTTCGCGAGTGAAATTTTGAGAAATCATTGCACTTTTTCCCTTTTTGTCTTTAGGCAATGAATTCACCCTTTTTCCTACGTTTCCTCTTCTCCTTTTGCAAGGGATAATTCGACGAAATGAGGATCTTTTCTTTCGACCAGCTTCAGTCCGCCTCTTCACAATTTGGACAATTGTTTCCTCTCCTATTTCAAATTTCATTGCATAGACAATTTCAGCAGCTTTCAACCCTTTTTCTCTTCAATATTCTCTCTTCAACCATCTTCTCATCCACTTTCTTTTTAACCATCTCCTTATCATTCCCAACATCCAATTCATGATCTTCTAAACCACACAAAAAATTTTAAAAAATCAGTGCAAAAAAATTTTAAAAAATCAATACGAAATTTAAAATAAGAAAATTTAAACTTGCACTATAATTCACAAATCTTTATGCTATATTTCACAAGGCTGAGTATACAATTTATAAGACATTTTTTTGTATAGTTCACAAATCATTAAAAGCATAGTTCACTCAAAATAATATTTGCAGTTCACATAATTAGAAAAATTTGTTCATAAATCAAAACTAAATTTCTACCTTCATCAATAAGAATCTTAACCTTGTCCACTTCGACCTCCTTTCCTTCCTCATCATCCTCGATCTTTTTGTCCTCATATCCATCAAAACCTTTTCTCTCATATTGATAGCCCTCTTCCTCAACAAAATCAGCCCCCTCCTCATTATCAATCTCTCCGTTCTTCTCAACACTCTCCTCAACACAATCATTCTCCTCCTCAATCCCATGGTCATCCTTCGTCTCCTCCTTCTCGTTGTTATCCTTCTCCTCAGTCTCAACAAAATCATTTTCCTCCTCCTTCTCACTCGCATCCTTCTCACTCATTCTCACCTACAAAACCACAGTATCAACCAATCATATAAAAAGGGATAAAAATAAAACTTATATTCCATTAAAAAAGGATATCACAGTTACCTTAGTCTTTTTGGTCTTCTTGGTATTGATCTTCTGAACCATCAACTTTCAATGCTCCTTATTGTTTGGCTGGATGTCCATAATTTCATGTGGCCTCACTTGAGAAAGCAATTGGCTGGTCGTCTCCGGTGAAGAAGGAGCACTCATCTCCATCCAACAGTACATCCTAGGGATTCTTATATCTTTTCGAGATGATGCCTTCCAGAATATCATATACCCAGATCTAACAAGACAGTTCACATTTGAGCAAAAATCAATGCATAGAAAAATTATCCAATAATTTATAAAACAAAAACAAACGATTCATAGATATTTTACATGCAATAACAGTTCACAGTTAATCACAATCCAGTGCACGAAAAGATAAACAACAGTCTATACCACAAAAATAAATGGTTCGTAGAATATTTACATAACAAAATAGCAAAGGAATATCCCTCGACATAAGGGATCTTAGGAATCATTCCATCCGTCTTCTGTTTCTTCCCTTTGATAATTGCATTTGTAAGTACCAACATCTTATATTTGTATATGGGGTCAACAAGATATCAATGAACCGTTCTACCCGAAACATATTCTCCTATCTTTTTTAAATCATCAACATAATTGAAAACCAAATATGTGTGTAAAGGGTTGTCTTCGGAAATAAAACACAGTTCCAAACAAACAACACGAAAATCCTAGTAAATTCACTAGCTGTATCCTCATCTTTCGTAACGGTCAACTGAAATAATTTTTCACACAACTTCGTTCTCTTCGTCATCTTCTCCATCACACAAAAGATTCATTCAAAATTCTTACCTTGGATTTTGTCCTTCACATTTACATTCACATCAATCATCGGCAAACCAACTATCAACGAAGTGTGCTCCATATTTAAAAGAAGAAATGTATTCCGTTCACCCAAACCAATACCCACAGGGTTTAGAATTGCTTTAAGACATGAACAACACATCGTAAGCTTCGGCATGTATAAAAAATGAGAAAAGGGAGTCGAGCTTATCTTTGCGCGACATGCATCCGACATCAGATCCCTCAATTTGTCCATCTTCTTACTAAAGTAAGAAATCGTATACCGTGTTTGTAAGAGCGTTGGATTTCAATCCTTCGTTTTTCTAGTCGTCGTCTTTGTCGTCTTCTTCCTTTCAGCCGTCCTTGCCTTCTTTATGGTCTTCGTCATCGTCTTCCCTTCAATCTTCGTGTTTGTTTTCTTTGTCATCTTATTTTTGGTCTTCTTTTTCTCTCTGGTTTGTTCAGTCATTGTCTTCCGTCGCTTAACCGCTTGCTTGGGAAGGGTCATTGTTGTGTTAGATTGATGAAAGAATTATTTGGGGAAGTTTGAATTGATAAATTACAATGATTTATTTGAAAACGATTGAATGGCTCGAGATGTGGAATTGAGTGGGGGAGGAAGATGGTTCGATGATGGTGGTGAGGATTTGAGTTGGGAATGGTTAGGTTAGAGTTGTGGGTTGGGTTAATTGAGGATGATGTGGTTGGATTAAAATGAGGATAAAGTAGGTATTTTATAACAATGGATATCAAATTGTAAACAAATTTTTTTGGGTATCTAAAGATGTCATATGTTTTTTTTTTATGGATAGTAATATGTAAGATGAAAGTTTTTTGGGTATTTTAAAATAATTATTTTATTTTATTTTGATATTAAAAATTCCTAAGTTATATATCTTATTTTAAATAGTATTTATTTTTTAGAATTTTAAATAACATAAAAATAATAATAAAACATATGTAAGGAATGCTTTTTTTATTCCCCAGAATTGGAAAATGAAATAAGGGTTAATGAACGATTGGGATAGAGAGATTGATATAAAATCGATTGAATGAGTTAATTTTCACCAAATTCCTTATATTTAAAGATAAAGAATGATTTGAAAAAATCGCTGCAAATGCTCTAAATTTCGTATAAATAAAGAGCAAAACAACAAAAGAAACTAGGTGACGTCCGCGCAAGAATCAAAGAACTTTTCCTTGAAAAAGCTTTGCTTTTTCCTTTTTCAAACAGAAAACCCAATTGGAACTTCGTACAACGTGGAAGGCATATTCCTTTTCTTTCCCTAACCTTTCTATCTTTTTCTCTCTCTTCCCTGTTTCGAGGAATCTCACGCAAGTTGCATCTACGCATTTCTGATTCCTGAACAAAAAATCACTAAAAGGAAAATAAAAGGAAAAAGAAAATCATCCCCGCCGGAGTTTCCATCTCCGCATCTCCGGCGAAATCAACGGCATCTACGATCTCTCTGAGGTTCGTTTTCAATTCGATTCCGATCTGTTTTTTCTCTTGATCTCGCATCGCTGTCGTCATTGTTTTCTGGGATTGGCATTCGCTGTTGTAAGATCGATTGATCGGTGTTGTTTGAGATCCTGGTGATCGTTGAAGATGATGAATTTGATTTGATTGGACTGCTATTACTTGTTCTCGAATCGTCGTCTTCATTGCTGTTGTTGTTTGATGAGTTGATCTGGTGCATGAATTTGATTGGACTGCTTGGATTGGAAGGATTCTGGTAGTTATGGTTCTTGCTTGTTGTGTTCTGTCTGCTTTGATTGAAAATGATTGGTTTTGTCAGATTGAATCGCGTGAGTTGAAGTACTTGATCATCGAGCGTGGTATAGCGATTTTGATTAAAAGTAGTCGCTTTGTGTTTGTTATTGGAAATGAGGGAAGAATGAGGCAAAGCACTAAACTTAACGATCCGCTTGGCCGAGAAGTAGTATTTTGTTCGTCTACGCGATTCGTTAGATTTGGATACCTTCTTGTACGCTAGTATTACGACTTGTGGAATCTCTATTCTACTTGTATGTCCTGATGAATTAAATCCTGGTTGGTTGCTCTTAAAGTGGTAGAATTGGCTTATAAGCATTATTCTGTCTTAGGTGACTGTTTGGTAAAAGTAGTCCTAGATGACGGTCAAAAGTACTTATGTTTTTCTTAAGTGCTTATTTCGATGAGTGATTGGATGTAGCTTACAACTTATGGTTTATTGTTCATAAGCTTGACCAAATGTTATAAGCAGATTACAACCTATATGAGTTTGACCTTAGACCATGAGCAGTAAATACCCTTTATATACTTCTTTAATCCATCCTAACAAGCCCTAGCTCAAGTCACAATCTTATCAGTTAATCAGACGAGGACTAGGTTATGCATCTACTTAATTTGTATCCGAAGATGTGAATATCCCGAAGACCTCCTTGTACCATTTGAGCTCGACGCTAACTCGAAGGCTTCTAAGTTTTCACTTTGTTAAATATGGATTTTTTAAAAGCTTTCCATTGAATGAAAATGGCATGGATTGTGAATTTGTGATTGGTGGACAAAACAGTCTGGGCTATTTGAAATGAGGAGAATCGTGAGCAGAGTGGACCCTCTTGTATCCAGTCATTCTTATTTTACTATTTGACATTTTTCAGTTAGATGAATGCATACTGTTTAGCAAATTGTGGCATCGTAGCACTACGTCTTAGAATACTTTTTTTTTTTTTTAGGTGAATTTGTATTAGGTTGGATGGATGGTTGCCTGCCTACTAGATAAGAATTATGGGAAGATTATCACGTGCTCATGGTCATCATGTCTAGATATTTGACATAAAACTTGAGGTTGACTTCACGTTGACAACTGATCTCCTTGATTTCTACAAGACGAGCTTGCCCAACGTGATGCATTCGAGTCCCAGACGACTCCTTGAAATGAATTTGTGATTGGTGGACAAAACAGTCTGGGCTATTTGAAATGAGGAGAATCGTGAGCAGAGTGGACCCTCTTGTATCCAGTCATTCTTATTTTACTATTTGGCATTTTTCAGTCAGATGAATGCATACTGTTTAGCAAATTGTGGCATCGTAGCACTACGCCTTAGAATACTTTTTTTTTTTTTAGGGGAATTTGTATTAGGTTGGATCGATGGTTGCCCGCCTACTAGATAAGAATTATGGGAAGATTATCACGTGATCATGGTCACCATGTCTAGATATTTGACATAAAACTTGAGGTTGACTTCACGTTGACAACTGATCTCCTTGATTTCTACAAGACGAGCTTGCCCAACGTGATGCATTCGAGTCCCAGACGACTCCTTGATATGAAGGCAAGAGCTAGGCAAGCCTACTTTTAGTTGTACCCTACGCAACGCCTTCACAACTATGCTTATATACCTTTTTTGTTTCAAGGAAATTAGCTTTGATAATTCTATTCAAAGTACAATTTTGGTTTATATTTATGATATACATGAACATTTCCATTGAGAAGTATTGTATTTTAGGAATTTTCAAGAAAATTTGTTCTTTTTTTCAGCAAGAGCCCCAAAACCTATGTTAAGAAAATTTGGGAGCATCATCCTTCGCACCTATATAGTGAAGATGAAAGTATCATCTGGACATTCACTGGGAATCAAACTTTATATGCTGCAGCAATTTTTTACGCTCAACACTGGACTATATTGTAAAATCTGTCACTTAAATAGCTGCTAGCTTTGTATGCTATGATTGTCTTGTGGACAGCTTTACTCTATCCATGATGGGTTCGTTCCCTAGACTGGGCTTTCAAGACATGCATGCTCTAATTATTTCATCCCGATAGTATGTGATCAGTTCCATATGGGTACTTCGGTTGCTACTTCTATCATTTCACTTAAATTAAACAAAGTTTCCTTGTGAGTCTGTGTTGTTATTTACAGTACTTGGTGCCTGCAGGTTCGATCTATGTCCCACCTCGATCTGACCGCAAGTTCACATCTTCATGATACGTAACCACACTTGTGGGAGTTCATAAAGCAGGGAAGAAATATGGGGAAACCTCGGCTGTTTTTCATGGATCTTGATGGTCGATCTCAATATTTCCTTCCGACTGATCTACTCGTCTCTCGCAGTTCTGGAGTCCAATTTTTTTCCAGCATTGGTTCATTTGTCGACAGTTCTTTTAATCAATCTAGAAATGTAATTGTTCCTAGCAGTCTTGCCTTTTGCGAAGCATTTAATCGTGTCTCCAGGTTTGCTGGAGCTATAGTTTTTTGGTTTTCTAGTAAGCGTGATTCGAATATCGGAAGCAAGTTAGAAATGAAGCATAGATCAGGCCAGGAAAGGTGTAAATCGTCTGCTCAAATCAATAGCATTGAGTCTAGTAAGGATGATCTCTCTAGTAAGAAATCCAGTTCCAAAAGCAATCCTTTTACCCAGCTGTTTGGCGGAAAGATTTCAAGCTTCTCCAGTAAGTATATATTCAAGATATCTCAACAGCTTCAAGCGCTGTCTGTTGCTGCTGCTGTGGTTCCACCTTTAAACATGTAAGCCTAACTTGATATTTCGTAGTTTTCATCGTATGTTTTGTTTCAGTGGAGGTTAAATGTTCTGGTTCTTGCAATCCTTTCAACACTTATATTTTGGAACGTTTCCTTGTGGATTCTGGCAGGATGCCGAACTTGCTGGCCCTCCCTGTTGAAAGTACTGGAGTACTGATGCCGCCATCTATGGAACCAAGGCCTTGTCAGGTCAAGCATCGAGGGTGTACTGATCTTCTTGTTCATGATATGAACCGTGCGAGACATGCAGTTGAGCCAAGAACCGGCATCAAGTTTCCTACAATTCTCAAGGATATTTCTGAAGAGGAGAGCCATTTTAGTTCGCCTTCCGAGGTTTTACATCTAGACCTTTGCTTTTTGTAATGACCTTATGGTATTTCCATCTACTAGACGCACTCTGCAAAAGCACATTGATTTTTGTTATCTTTGATTTTCATCCTTAGCTGTTGACCTTTTCTCTCTTTGAAAAAACGTGAACTATCATTGCTTTCTGGTTTGAGGATATTTCTGAATTGCATTATATTTCTCTTTGCTGTTCTGGGCATAAGCCTTCTCATGCTTGCCTTGCTAGGTCCTTGTTGGAACTGGAGCTAAGACAATGACATTTATCAAAATTAAGTCTTTGAGGATCTATGCTTACGCTTTGTGTAAGTAATTTGAACTCAGATTTAAGATTTTTTTTTATCAGCCTTCTATCATGCCAGAATCATATCTTCTACTAAACTTGATAATCCGATTGTTGTACTTAATATGTTTAACGTATGGAATTATTTTCCCCCCTGCATAGATGTTGAACCTTACTCTGTCTGTGTGAAATTGGGTTCCAAGTATGCTTCGATTCCAATTGCTGAGTTGAAGCAACGCCGTGACTTCTATGACGATCTTCTGAGGTATGCAAACTTCGATTATCCTTGAGCTCCTTCATGCATTGGCAACTGCCTTCCCTTTTCTCTCTGGCTCTCCTCTCTATGCACGAAAAGTAACAAAAAAAAAAAAGAAGAGGTTTGAATGATGTGGTTTAACAATCTGTTGCCTTCTAGGATGAAGTGTGCATATATGTAAACTTGTGAATGATCTTATCAGCACTACTCCGGATTATAGAGTAATGATTAACTTTTCTTGTGGACATTGCCATGGGCTATATTTGCATCTTGTTAGCATGGTAACTCCTTCCAGCTAATTTATTCTAGCTATGCATCTCGTATACATGTGTTGTACTTGATACATTTTCGCAGCTTTTTTTCCTCAAAACTTCAATCGTAATAAATTTCTGTTTAAGGGTCTATATTAATCTACTGTCTCATCGACTTTGATGAGCTTCTCTCCACTTCATTTTGTCTGCTGTACCAAGGGGAACAATATGTGTTGTACACCAAAACACTTGCAACCTTTTCCCTTTTTTTTTTTTTTTTTTTTTTGTTTTAAAGAACATTTAAAAATTCATAAAACAAGAAAACCCTAATAAAGAATAATAAACCCTAAAAAATTATTAACTAAAAAATATGAATTAAAAAACACGCCCAAAAAGTAAACCCATTAGAAAAACACACAAAAGAAAAACCATAAAACCCACACCCTTGAAAAGCAAGAAAACTTTGAACCCTTGGATTTCGCTCAAAAAGTAAACCCATTAGAAAAACACACAAAAGAAAAACCATAAAACCCACACCCTTGAAAAGCAAGAAAACTTTGAACCCTTGGATTTCGCTCAAAAAGTAAACCCATTAGAAAAACACACAAAAGAAAAACCATAAAACCCACACCCTTGAAAAGCAAGAAAACTTTGAACCCTTGGATTTCGCTCAAAAAGTAAACCCATTAGAAAAACACACAAAAGAAAAACCATAAAACCCACACCCTTGAAAAGCAAGAAAACTTTGATTTCAATCCAAGGGCCAGGATGGCCTATGGCACCCCTGCTGTACTCCCTTGTACAGCAGGTGATCCCAACCTCTTCATGTCTGCCCGTTGTTTATTCGAATTTACAACATACATCATTGTGGTAATGTTTTTTTTTTCTGTTTTTCTTCTTTTCTTTTTCTTCTTTTCCATTTGTCTCTTACTTTGCAAAAAGTGTTCTTTGTTGAGTTGCACTTCCCCATATTTGTCTCTTAGTTCGCAGACTGCTATTATCACTTTTGAGAATCATTGATGCTTTTGGTGTAGGGAGGACATCAACATGACCGTGAGGCTGGTGGTTAATTACAATGGGATGAAAATAAGCTCTGTCAAAGAGTAAGCCTGATATCCATTTACCTATGAGAATATCGTTTCTGCTATCTATTTTATATATTGTGAAAAAGCAATAAACTATTCTTTGTGGTACACATCCGGAACTATTCTTTGTGGTAGACTTCCGGAACTATTTTTTGTTGTAGGTTCTTTTGTATGTAAGAAATAATAGGTTTTGCGTCTCTAACTCTGCGTGATGTCTGCTTTTTGCCTGGGAACACCAGTTCTTGGGCTATTCAAATATACAACTCCTGATAATTGGAATACATTATGCAGTTCTTGTGTCCCATGCTCCTTCTGATAGACATAATAACGTTATTTTAAACGCGCAATTCCCCCGTCCCCTGTCTATTTCAATGAAGTCATTTCATCATCAAGGATATAACCTCTTTCTTGTTTGTATGCTTCTTTTTGCCTGACAGTGCCTTCGAGAAGTCTCTGCGAGCTCGGCTAGTAAAGGTAGTTATTTGTTTTTCTTTTGCTGGTGTCTTTGCATGGCACTGCTATGAGGCTGTGATGTATGACTAGCTCTTTCTCTACGATATAGGCGAACCCACACACTGATTATGAGTGCCTTGAGACATTTGGATCTTGCTTCGCACGAGATATTCCATTGCGTACAGTAAGAAATCTACTGCATATCTCAGGACTATGATGATTGAATGTCTTCTCTCCGGAGCTTGAAGAATTTTACATAAGTTGGATGTTTTACAGGGCACAACGATTGATTTCAGACAAACTGAGGATGGACGACTACTTACTGAAAGTATAGCATGCCTGAATTTCTTTTTATAATGCTTCTATTTATCGCTGTTATAACTATTCAAGTGGGTCGTATATTATCCTCAGATTGTCTTTATGATTTTTACTGAAGCGTGAGAATTTCCGTGCAGTTGAGGGCAACCTGATTGGAGCTGTACAAAGCAAGGACTTGTGTAGTAAGTGCTGCATAATTATCTGGCAATATGATCAATTGCTAGGAACATTGTTGTTCAGATAGTATTTTATTACCATTCCTCACTTCGATTGATTATCAATTCATCTTAGTGGTACTGTATTTGACATATTTTACTGATTTAAGGTTGTATAAACCAACATAGATTTGGAACTTGTGATGGTTAATCCTGATGCAACTGCCTTTGAACGTAGAAGTCGGGATCTCCGGATGGAAGGTCTGTGATCTAACACGTAGATGGTAACTTGCAGGGGCATTTTTCGACATGTATATCGGTGACAGTCCAATCTCCGAGCAAACGAAAGAGGACATAGGAAGCAACATCGCTAGTATTATAGGAAGATGTTGATCCATTATGGGACAGCTTATTGTTTCCATAACCTGCAAAACATTCCAGGCATTTGGGTGCATGGGAAGCGCCATTGGATGATTATGGCCTTAGCTCGTGGCCATTATAGTGATTACACAGTAACTATAGATCCTTGTATTTTTCCTGCATTGGTGGTTGCTTTACTCATGTCGTGCCTCCCCTATTCCATCCATTAATGTAGCGAAGAAGCTTGATACACAGTGTAGTTCGTACTATAAGATGGTTTCACTAAGATGCAAATAGTTTGTGCCTCCACTTTTTTCTATAATTCGACGGATGAGAAAAAGAAAAGGTAGATTTGTGAGGACGGTGTGGGAAGGTAAACTAGCAGTGGTTTTACTTCTGTGAGCTGCCTTTGTGAGGTGTCAAATTCTAATTAGATGATTTATAAGAATTGTTACGTTTAACAACTAACTAAGAAATTTATGAAAGGTAGATTTGTTCTTGTTTTTTATCTCGATTCCGTGACTACATGATGTTGTCGGTGTTGGGGAGGATGGGCCAAATGATGAAGACGAGATGATACTGAAGAGGCACCTGGTTGACAAGGTTGCCATCAGCTAAGGGATGGCGGTGTTCTTGATCTGGATGAAGTGACAAATGTTTCGAATGTGGATATCGTAGAGATCTTGGGCACTGGAGCAGCATGTCGATGGTGGAGATTGTATACTTTTCTAAATAAACTTGAGGCATGGATATAAATGGTGCCGGTGACATTAGTGCATTGGATTTGAGTGGTGTTGGTGGGAGATTAAAAGAAGACAAAGATCGCTTCTAGAAAGTCAGAATCGTACCGGCCGTTGGATGTCATGGGTAGGTGACTGGTCAGAAATTTTAAATATAACACGGTGAGAAATTTATTTAAAAAAGTATGTTTTTTTATTATTCATATAAGAAAACATCAAGATATCTGATGGTTTTTTTTTTTTTTGGGTTTTTTTTTAAAATAAATTTGTATAGAAAGCATTGGACTCTATGATACTTTCTATAGTTCGGTAAATGGTGAAGAGAACGTTAGATATTATCATGCGAGATCAATTTTCTTTTTATTTGACAAGAGAAAGCGTTGTAAATCTTGATGAGTTCTTTGTATCTTATATTTTGTGAAGAACTCATTGGAGATTATGACATGTTTTTTTGTCAATTATGTCTGTTAGAGAAAATGTAAGTGTTACACATTTTGTGTTTTTGACAACTTTAGAGAAAGTATTTGATACAATAACATTTTCTTTTATAATTCTAAAGATATCAATTGTTTCAACGATTTTCTTATATCTTGACAAACGCTCTGCTCCACTCAAACCGAACACTTTTTCTCCACTCATTCTTTGTTTCTACTCCACTCCTTTATCATTTCATCCCCGAATCTCCCCTCAACTCCATACTATCACAAACATTGTGTCCATCCTCCCGCTCCAATTCCCTCTCCAGATCTCCCTTTTCATCTCCAATCCTCTCCATCATCATTGTAAGTTCAATATATTCGTTAATTCGTTCTTTGATTAGTTAGTTTAAGTTGTGAGGAAAACATCATTAGTGATAAATATTTTTCTATAACCCTTTTTTCATTTCAGTAAACCGTGTTGGTTAGACCTATGAGTGATGAAAAATTAAGAAAATAATTAACAAAAAATATATCTAGTAATGATAATCTGGATCCTTCTTGAACATATACGTTTTGACTGTATATATAATGCATTCAATATATTGTAAGTATTATTTTTATTTTATTTTTTGAAATGTATTGTAAGTATTGTTTGTGCTAACAGAATATATGTATTATATTTGTAGGTAAGATATGGATGATGACAAGATTTCAATAATTGTATATATGGGTGGGGAGATTGGATGGTGAGATTTTAACTCATCCGGACATTCAAAGTGGTGTTTCACACTCAGTTGGACTAAAAGCTGTGATAAGAGTACCATGTAAATGTGCATATAAAAGATTGAATTCGAGAATCTGTCAAAAATGTGGTTTGGATCCGGATGCCGTTAAGCTGAAGATAACTTGCAGGTTTTCACAAATCATTCCATGCTCTCTAGTCGACTCTGACGATGTTTGCACTTTTTTTCCACCACTTCTCCATTGGGTCTAATAACCCTTGAGGTGTATGTGGAACTTTATCTAATCAAACTGACCAAGAAAAACATGTACGAATCGACCCACATCATATTGTTCAACACGTCTCACATATTCTTATTTCGCACACTCATATCTCAGAATCCCAACCATCAAATTTTTCTCCCAACATGTTCAGGGAGAGTGAATTTATCCCACACCCTCATTATTCTGATCTTTACACAACTATGGTATATTCTCCTCAAATCCCTCAATACTTACATCCTTCAGAAACACAACATTCCCCATATCTGGCTAGAGAAATTGAATTAATCTCATATCCTCACTGTTCTCAACTTTACACTCCACAAATCCCTCAACGCTCACATCATTTGGGTACATAAGTGTCACAAGAACATAATCCTTCTATTATATGGACAAGTCTACCTGCAAATAATGAGGAATTGAATGATTCAGATAATAAACATGATTTGAATGCAAATGAAGGACTTGATGAACATCCCGTTGTTGCTCAAGAGCTTCATGAGCATCCTCCCTGTTTAGGGACATTGAACCTTGGGAAGTTATGTACGTCACTACAAGAGATCTTGATAGCGAAGGTAGAGTGTGGGATCCTTCTACTCAAGATCTAGTAGTTGGAATGTTGTTTACCTCGAAGAAGGAACTTGCAATGACGAAGAAAGGGGGGGTTTTAGACCCTAAGATTGTGTTGAAGACAGTTACACATTTTTACGTTATGAAATCTTCAATTCATCTTAAAGAAGTTGACGAAGATGAATATGATGATCAAGTAGATCTACCAATAGAGATGGTAGAGTTTGAACCATAAGATAATCACGGAGAATTTGAATTCATCGACATTTTCTTTTACTATGGAGGAGAATCTACGACTACCCTATTGAGGCTTTGAGACGACTGGCTATTATATAGAGGAGATCGAAGATTGTGAAGATATATGTCAATGCTGATACCGATTATCTGATCCAAGTAGTGTTTTCTCTAGAAAAGAAAACTTGAAAAGACATAATAATCCACAAGATATGGATTATTGTTTTTATATAATCCCACAATATGTTCATTAATCTACCTTTTCGCAAGACATATCATAAACTTGAAAAGAAAATACACATTATGACATCGGATATTACATAGTAAGATCATACATAAAGGTGACAACAGAAAATACACTCAAATCTATAATTAGGAGCATTACATTATCCAGAATTTGGAGATGAGAGGATTTCGCACACTATTCATCCGATGAAACCTAGATTTCTGAAATTGATTTCGAAGAGTTCCTCAGTTGAATTGAAGCTTCCTACAGCACTTAATGAGCTTGACAAAGCTAGGAACGGCTGTTGTCTAGCTCGAAATGCATTGAATCCTGCTCTTGGTGTTATTGGGCAGCTTCCTGTTCGTGCAGAGGATTCTGGGAATTCAGTTTGCACCTCAAATACGAGCTTTGCGAGGGAGGGGAGTCCTTCAACAAAGCTGTGTGATGTTGTTCGAATGTGTGATTTGAATGTTTCACATAATAACATTGCGAAACTGGATGTTGTTCTTGCGTAAGCTTCTGAGGTTTCTCAGGTTGCAAAACTGGATGTGTCTCAGGTTATGAAACTGAATGTGTCTCAGGTTTCTGGGAACAAATCTAGAACCTCAAATGGTGTTGCTTTTGCTGGAAACACTTCTTGTACGCCTGAGAAAGCTGGACTTGCGCAGGAAAATCATTTCTTACTAGGAAACAATGCTTTTACAGAAAAACATGGACTTGCGCAGCATGCTGTTTTTGTAGGAAAATCTGAAAAATCTAGACTTGCTAGAAACAATGCTTTTGTAGAAAAAATTGTTCTCGATGGGGTTGATAGTGTTCGTGCGTCAAAGCTTGCTGGAAAAACGTAGGTTCCTACGCCACAACCAGTTCGACCTGTGAACAAATCTCAAGTTGGCATCAAACCAGGGAAATCTGGTAGGAGCTTTGCATCTTCGGTTTCCTCGGACCCGATGGAGAGGAAATTGAAGATGCAATACTTTGAACCTCTATGTGAAGATAGAGTTATCATGGTCAAACCTCGGGATGAAGTTGTTGATGAATCGGTCTCGAAATGGCAGGACTGTCTGGTTGGATACTTTGTAGGCAAACGACTCATGTTCAAGGGCGTGGATATTTCCGCGAGGAAACATTGGGACAAATATGGTTTGTCGGAGATTTTGACGGACGATAATGGATTTTATTATTTCCACATTCCTGACGAGCAAGCGAGACTCAGGATCCTGAATGTGAGATATGGCTTATGTGATAGGTCATGTTTTTTTTGCAGAAATAGAGCCTAGACTTAGTACTGAGCAAACGGGAGCACGATAGGGTTCCAATATGGGTGAAATTCTACAACATTCTACTTTCGATGTGGTCCAGATCCGGGCTGAGTCACATTGCCAGTGCTGTGGGGAAGCCATTGTATGTAGACAGAACGACTGAAGGGATGAGTAGGCTCAGTTTTGCTAAGGTCTGTTGCGAGATTGATGTTGCAAAACCCTTGATCGAAGACTTTGTTTTGAGGTTAAAAAATGGTGAACAGAGAATCCGGGTGGAGTACCAATGGAAGCCGCCAACATGCCAAACCTGCAAGGTGTTTGGGCATACAATGTCCGATACAACACCAGTGAAGATGACCGAGGAGAAGATTATGGCCGAACCAGCTACAAATGGTGTCGATGACGAGGGGTTTTAGATTGTTAGGAACAGGAAGAAGGCCTATGTTGTTGTTCCTGCATCTCCGAAGCAGGTAGAGACTCCTGAGGAGACTCCTGTTATTGTTCCTCCTTTTGTTGGAAACACTGCTTTTACTGGAAACATCGCTTCTGCTAAAAACATCGCTTCTATTGAGAACACTACTTGTAGGTCTGTTGATATTCCTGTTTCTTCATCTCCACGGGCTGAGGCGCACATAACAGACCATGTAACCATCAGGGGCTACACTCCTGCTCATAGTATGCTTTATCTACTTGGAGAGGCCCATACCGACGATTCCAGGAGTAAAAGCCCTACCCTGAGATCGCAATCGGGCGTATTAGGTGGTTTTCAATGGTCTCCACAAGGAAGCATATAACATCCTAAGGCTGGGGGCAAGTCCAAATCCAGAAAGAAAAGATAGCTTGCTGTTTCAGTTGCTATGGTTTCCTTCACTTTTCTTTTATGATTTTTGGATGTTGAAACATAAAAGGCTTGGGTCAAGATTCTAAAAGTAGAAATTAGAAACCTTATTAGGGAGAACAATGTGAAGTTGTTTGCTCTTTTAGAGACAAAAACTCACTTTGATGATCATCCTGGCATTTTTAGAGTCTTGCTCTCTAACTGGTGTTGTGCTCACAACTACTTCGACAGTCCTCTTGGAAGGATATGGGTCTGTTGGGACCCCTCTGTTGTCAGCTGTATTATGATTGCAACGTCATCTCAGGTGGTTCATCTAAGGCTTGTCTTTGGGGATCATAGCAATCCTGTTTTGTCTCATTTGTCTACGGAGAACATACTTTCGTAAAGAGAAGAACCTTATGGGAGGAGCTTGTTTCTCATACTGCAGGCTTATCTCAAGAGCCTTGGATGGTTGTAGGGGATTTCAATACTATGTTGGACCACTCTGACAGAATAGATGGCACTAATAAGTGGCCATCTTCGTTTGATGATCTGTACCATTGTTTTTTAGATGCAAAACTTGAAGACTTGAGGTATACCGAAGCTAGGCTCAAATAGTCTAACAATTCCTCTGGTGTTACAGCTTGCAGAAGAAAGATTGACATGGTTGTATGTAATGCTCAATGGATGGTTACATTCACTGATTGTAAGGCTAGATTCCTAAACCAAGGGGTGTCTAACCATTCGGCGATGTTGGTCACCATCCATAAACCGAATCCACGGAGGTCACAGTTCAAGTTCTTTAACTTTTGGACTGATCATCCTTCATTTTTGGATGCTGTACAGTAGACATGGCAGATTCTAGTAGTAGGAACCCCTATGTTCCAAGTTCTCTCTAAACTCATAAATTTGAAGAAGAGGCTCAAATAATTCTTATGTAGCAAATTCAGCAATATATCTGAATGAGTCAAAGCTACAAAAGATAAGATGGATAGGCTTCAAACAGAACTCTTGGTCAATTCGTTTAATGAGTATCTTTCATCTGCTGAGAGGGAGACAGTTCGGGTATTTACGAACCTCAAAGTGAAGGAGGAAAGCTTTTACAAGCAAAAGTACAGGATCCAATGGTTGAAGGAGGGGGATGGTAATACCAGGTTCTTCCACCAATATGTCAAAGCAAGGGAAAGTAGGAAGCACATCACTTATATTATCACTGATTCTATTGATTCCTTTGTGAATCTGTTATCTCCCGCTGTTCTACCTAATGAGGAGGATTTCTCTCTTGATAAATATGTGCAGAGGTCATTTAGCCCTGAAGTTGTCACTGCTATGGATGCTACTCTAACTGAAGAAGAGATCAAGAAGTCCATGTGTTTCATTGGGCAAGAATAAAGCTCCGGCCCAGCTGGCTTCAATACTGAATTTTTCATGCTAATCTAGAATATTGTGGGAAAGGAAGTCACTCTTGCCATTCAAAATTTCTTTGCATCTGGTTGCCTTCTGAGTGAGGTTAATATTATATCCCTTGCCCTCTTGCCAAAATGTGATAATCATATCTCCTTAAGGATTTCAGGTCTATTTCCTATGTTAACACTGTTTATAAGTGCATATCCAAGATCATGGCTAACAGGATCTCGCCCTTCTTGAATGAGGTGATTTCTGAGACGCAAGCTGCATTTGTAGGTAGACGAAGAATTACTGATAATATTTGCTTAGCTCAGGAGCTCTTGTTGGATTATAAATCCAGACCATACCTCCCTAGAATGACAGTTAAGATGGACATGCAGAAAGCATATGACACTCTTTCATGGGAGTTTCTTCTCAAAGCTTTGAGGGCTTTCGGCATTCCTGACAGGATGCTGGCATGGATCCAGGTTTCAATCTCCATTGCCAGGTTCTCTATTAACATCCATGGTGAGTTACATGGGTATTTTCCTAGCACACGTGGCCTCAGACAAGGGGACCACTTGTCTTCATACTTATTCATTCTTGCTATGGAAATTTTCTCCGGTATCCTAAACTGCCAGGTTACCAAACCTGAGTTTGACTATCATTGAAGTTGAATCATCTTTTCTTCGCTGATTATGTGCTCCTCTTCTGTGAAGGCAACTATATATCCTCCCAGATTCTGAAGCAGGGCGTTGATCAGTTCTCTATGCTCTCTAGTCTCAACCTGAATCTCATGAAAAGTTATATTTTTTTGGCAGGAAACTATGTCGTTACTATGTCGTTGATAAAGACCGCATTCTCCAATCTTGGGGACTCTTCTTGTGCGATACTTAGGAGTTCCATTGATTCCTGGCCTTCTCAGATTAGCAGATTGTAGACTTCTTGTGTAGAAAATCAGGAAAAGAGCTCAGTCTTGTGCTAATAGGACCCTCTCATACTCTGGGAGATTCATGCTCATCGCCTCTACACTGTATTCCATCCAGTCCTATTGGAGTGCCATTTTCATATTGTCACAAGTTGTTCTCAAAGAAAAAAACAGATGTGCTTCAGGTTCCTATGGAAGGGTATGACCTTACAGAAAGCGGGTGCTAAGGTATCATGGACTGATGTTTGCTTGCCCAAGACAGAGGGTGGACTTGGTCTGAGAGATCTCAGACCATGGAACAAGGCTCAAATGATGAAACATGTATGACTACTTGCCCCTGACACTCAATCTCTTTTAGTTTCTTGGATAAAAGCTAACCTAATTTACCGGGTTAACTTTTGGTCTATGAGAACCCCTACGGTTTGTTAGGGATGCAAAGTTGCCTACCCGAGAAGATCATGCGTTTATAACTTTGTTTTCTTTGCTGGAAAATTTAGAGGCAAATCTCTGTACAAAGTGATAGGGAGACCGAGTTATGCTGCCATGATCTATGCTATCTGGAAAGAGAGGAATAAGATAACCTTCAGGAACTCAAGACCATCAGTTCACGTCTTAATAAAACACGTTCACAAAACCATACAAGATGAATCTTGCCTGCTCATGTGGAGCATCTCTCATGTGGTTTTTTCTTATGCTCCCATGGGAGTGTATAACCCATGATGTTTATTATTACACGATGTATTGATGGAGTTTGTTATGGTGTTGATAGAGTTTATTACTTCGCAAGTTTCTCAGGTTTCTCAGGTTGTGAAATTGGATGTGTCTCAGGTTGCAAAACTAGATGTTTTTCAGGTTGCGAAACTGGATGTGTCTCAGGTTGGTCTTAGGTTTCTGGGTGTCTCAGGTATCTCAGAACAAATCTGAAACCTCAAATGGTGTTGCTTTTGCTGGAAACACTTCTTGTAGGCCTGAGAAAGTTGAACTTGCGCAGGAAAATCAGTTCTTGCTAGGAAACAATTACTTTGTAGAAAAATCAGTTCTTGTTAGGAAACAATGATTTTTGCAGAAGAATCAGTTGTTGCTGAAAACTCCGCTTTTAATGAAAACTCCGCTTTTGCTGGAACTTCACTTTTGTTGGAAACTCCACTTTTGCTGGAAACTTTGCTTTTGTTGCAAACTCCGCTTTTGCTGAGGGTATTCTTGTGCAGAAAAATGGTGTTATTGATGGCGTGGATGGTGTTCTTGCTGGAAACTCTGCCTTTGTTGGAAACTCCACTTTTGTTGGAAACTCCACTTTTGTTGGAAACTCCGTTTTTACTGGGAACCTTTGCAGGCTGTTGGACTCCGAAGCTGTTTTGATGATGTGCTTTATGTACTCACTTGTAACCATTGTAATTTTGCTGGAGCTTGTTGGTGATGGGCCACGCCTTTGGTTATGTATTTGTTCGAGGTATTTTGTAACGGGTCAGGGATCTTGATAGGAATGTGCATTCCCTTCATTTGTATAAAAATTGATGTAACAAAATTTAAATGTATAAATTGTAATATAGTTAGCATGTTCATGCTAGAAGTCAGGTAGGTAATTGCAGTTTAGGTTAGATGCAAGAGTGCAGATGGTTGCAGATGTAGAGGCATAGAAGAGACCACCAGATGCATACTACTACGAAGACTTTGGATGAACAACTAGTATATTGACAAGCAACGAAAGAACATGAAGGCTTCACAACAAAAGACTGAGGTTGCAGGCCAGGACCAACACGGCAAGACATAAATTGAATCAGAGACTGTGCAGACGAGATGTTGTAACAGAGACTGTATGCAGACGAGATCATGCAGCAATCTGAATTGTAGTAGAAGATGATTGCCGGTATGGGGGTCAGAGGGTTGAAGTCAGTCAAGTGAAGATTCAAGTTAAAGTATCAACGATACTAATTCTGGAGTCAGTGGACTGCCATCATCAGAAACAAGATAGTGGAGATATCAGTGGTCTGTCAACATCAGAAACGAGATAATGGGGAACATGAGTGGACTGTCAGTAATAGTACGTTTGATAAAGGGTTCGTTCCTTGAGCCTTTAAAAGGAAACCGATGAGGCTTATTGAGAAGTGCAGTTGTTGAACGTTGATTAAAAAGCAAAGGAGTGCAAAGCAATCAAGCAACAAAAAGATTACTCAAGAAAGCCAAGTCGTGAAGATACAATTGAAAGTGTCACTAGTCTGCAGAAGAACAAAATCTTGCAGCAGAGTCCTGAGTTCGGATCTGTGCAAAGTTTCTAGGTTCTTCGCTTTTATACGAGTTTGACAACTTGTAAAAGGAAAGTTTCTTATAAACAAAAACAAGAAGATAGTGATACTCACCTCTTGGATTGACTACATTAGTCATCAAGGGAAGACTGGACTAAGCTCTCGATCATCATTTGATATCGAGTGTCTGAACCAGTATAAATATTATGTCTACTTACTGCTTTCTTTATACTGATACTTAGAATTGCTTTTAACAAATTATCACAACCTAACTCGAGATAAAGACTCAAGGAGTTGCAAATCTCTAGTGCAGACCAGATAGTGTCATCTGCAGACTACCTAAGTAGTCTGCACTCAATACTAGTCTGCACAATATCATTATTCCGTAGAAAAGATTAATAAAATCTCAAATAACCTATTCACCCCCCTAGGTTGAAACTCAAACTTTACAGATCTTTTGCACTTTATACAGGTCCCGTCCTCTAGTTTTTTTCGTATGTGACGTATGCTAGTCACTATATAAGATTTTCAGTATATGACACATGTAATGTTTTTCATTTAGGCAATTTGTTCTGCTATATTATGTCTGCTTTTAATTTGATTTAGTGCATATGTAGATGCATAAAATTGGATAAGAAGTTTGTAAAGTACTTTCTTAAACACGCTTGGATCTGAATATATTTACCATGTTCCAATACAACATTTCAACACCCCATACCCATACAACATTTCAATACCCATATACAAATACCTTGTATTTATCTCTTTGATCAATGGAATTATATATTTGAGAGTTTTATCTTTTTCTTTCGTGGATTCAAAAACCACTCCTACATTTTGGGTTTTATCAATCATCCTCTACAATGACGTTTAAGATCTTTCTACCTTTCATCTCGCATCAATTTGAGATCAGATTATGGCCAATTATGAGGGACGTGAATGTCTACAAAGGAGTCGGGTGTCCTACCATGGAGACAGTCCATTGGAAGTGGAGCAGCAATGTTCACGTGAACGAGACCAGTGAGACATCGAGATTGAAATAATCGAAGACAGATTCAAGATTTTAGAGCCAAAACTTACGAAGGCAAGGTTCATGCTCGATATGCAGATGAAATGGGTAGGAATAAAGATGAATGGCGTGTGTGTTCAAGATGATGAGGTTGTGCAGTTGGCTTGTGACATGGCATGCAGTGTTCCATGGAATTATGATTGATCCTCAGCTGTTGGATATAATACATGTAGACCGTTAGATATAGTTGTTTTGGTTCGTTGGATGTATTTTTGTGATGGACGGTTGTGATATTATGTGATTTAGACCCTATAAATAATTTGCAATAAAAAAAGCTACCTGGTCTTTCTATTTTTGTCACTTAATTGTTGGCCTGATTCTCTCTTATTCTTTCTCTCATTCTTCTCTTTCTCTCCATCCTCTCATTCTGTTAGTATCTCACGATGCTACAAGAGGTCAGTGATTATGTTTGCTCAATCAAAATAATTAATATTTTATATAAAATAAATAATATGAGAGATCTATCATTCAGAATTAGATAAGATCATTTGAAATTTTAAATTAAGAAAGTTTTTTTTTCTAATTCAAAATAAATTTGGTTATCTATAATAGTAGAAGCTTATTTAGAGTGCAACAAATACCTAACAATGTAAGAGTTATATTTAATACCTGAAATAATGATTGAGAGTTTTATCTCTTTCTTCTGTAGATTCGGAACCGCTCTTGCATTCGAGATTACATTAATCATCCTTTCTAATGAAAATTAAGATCTTTTTCGCTTCCGCCTTGCATCAATTTGGTATCGGAGCATGACTTTTCGTTAGGGGCATCACTACAAAAATGACGCTCATTAGCAACCACCGTTTTCGGTCATTATACGGTGTGCTTTTGTGATTGATTTGTGACTGAAAAAAATAGTCCCTAAAATCATAGTTGCTAATTGGGTAAGTAACCAATTAGTCTATGATTAACGACTGAAATTGAAACGGAGTATGACTTATTGTTGCAATACATATTCAACAACGAAACGAAGATTATACGGTGTCAACATCACAGACCAACATGAGTATTCAGCCTCAGACTTTTCGAAAGGAGGAAATCCATTAATATATAGACCCAAACGAATATTCCAAGGTTCTGTAGAAAAGCAAGAGAACTATCAATCCATGTGCTTCCAAGTTTCATTATGAGAGGGGTACGTTATCATGCCCTCAATGCTGCGGTTACTGTCGTGCTATTATATCACCTCATTTGTGCTCTTAGTTGCATACAAATTCTACAACCTTGAGATGATGGGAAAGTATTATAGCACCTTATGAGCCACATATTTCTTGCCCCGCATGCCTTAGAATTGGAACGCATCTCTAAGTTTATAGCATCCTTATAAAACGGCATGCACTCATTGGAAAATATGTCTATCTTTTGAATAGAAATTCGAATTCCCTCATTAACCTACTAGTTGAGTACAATGTGTTAGTTATCACATTATCTTTGAGGCATGTCTTTCAATAAAACTGCAATGACATACGTCACCCTATGAGATATTGTTAGAAATGTGCAATCCCTCCGGTTGTATAAAAATTGAAAAACAAAGTTTTAGAGTAGGACATGTTCTTGGTATGCTACTTTGGTTGAGAACTAGGACAGTGAGTTACAGTCGAGGAAGTTACAACAGAGCAGCAGACGATCATAATTGGAAGGGTCAATGTGGATCACTTGGATTGAGACACTTCAGAAACTTCTAGATAAGTAACTGGGATGAACATGGGTAATAAAGGACTACAAGTATGTCAGGATATAGGATCAAAGTCTCATAATCAAGGCTAAATCACAATACAGTAGATTGGGTACAACAGATCTACCTTGCTACAAAGACAAAAGTGCAGCAGACTCGAGATATAGGATGAGGATAAGGAAATAAGAAACGGTCATATCAAAGATTTGAGGTTTGAAAATCTATATGATGTTGAAGACTGTTGCGAGGAAGCCTATCAATATCATTGAGGATCAGTACAGGGGACAAACACATAGCTGTTAACGTCGGAACAATACAACTACGGGTTCGATTTCTCTGAGCCCTATAAAAAGGGTATTGATTTAACTTTGAGAAGATTGACAACGATTATGAGGTTCATTTACAAACAAAAAACCATCTCAAGTTGATTGGCAATTGTTTCAAGAGCTGTGATTGAAGATTCAAGAAAGAGTTAACTAGTCTACATAAAAAACATCATTTGCAGGAAAGTCTTTACAAAATTTGTACAACGATCTAGGTTCTTGCCTTAATAAGTTGTGTGCTTATAAGGAGTTGCTTTGTAAGCCTAAAATAAAGAGATAGTGAATTCATCTCTTGACTTGATTAAACTGATTACCAAGAGAAGACTGGACTAAGCCTTCATTAGTCTTTTGTACGATTGTTTGAACTAGTATAAATAGTTGTCATTTAGTGCTTTTCATTTCATACTTTAGAACTGGTAGAATACAACCTAGACAGAAAAGAGACAATTTCAAAGAAATTAAGTCTCGACTGTAGACCAGTTTCATAAGTCTGCGGTAGACCTAGTACATACTAGTCGAGGCAATGCTGGACTAAGTTATAAAGAAATTTTTAAATAGCCTGTTCATCCCCCTCCCCTTATAAGCTATTTATTATAACTCTGTGAATTAAAATCGGTATCAGAGCCTAACTTTTCAGACTTAACAGTTATTGGAAAGGAAAATGTCGACTTCTTGATTTTCATTTAAATAAGTTACTAACAGTTTATTTTGTGAAGAAAGAATGGCTCCACCAAAGCTACCTAAGTATCCTAACAGTGATGAACCACCTGCTTGCTCATTTGACAAGTTTAACCATTGAAAACTCATAACTTTGACCCATCCGGACTCCATATGTGAGAGAATATATGACATAGTCGCAAATGATCCCTTTAATCAAAGCTGAAAGATCCAAGTAATGATTCCAAGCAGATAGACAAGCCCAAGTTTCAATGGACGAGGGGTGATGAGATTCAGTAGTGGTAGAGAGAAAGCCCTTGATGATGATATGTTTGAGATTATGGTTCACACAACCATAATCAACGAGGCTTGTGAGGATGTACTGCTCAGAAATGAAGGAACTTATGAGATCATAGAGAACAAGAAGGATGTCCTCATGCAACAGTATGATTAGGTGACAATGAGGCCAGATGAAAACCTTACAAGCTTCTATGAGAGATTCAGCATCTTGATCAATAATTTCAAGACGACCTTGAGGAAGACATTTGACAACAAAAAAGTGAATAGGAAATCATTCTGCATCAAGAAGTCAAACCTCAATTTCATGAGATCCCTTTGTGAAATTTAGGGTGCTAAGACTACTGTAATAAGAGAATCAAGGGATCTAGCAAAGATATCACTTGCTCAAATACATGATGTACTGCATATCTACAATCTTGAAATGGAACAAAAAAAGCAGATAGATGAGACATGAACATGAAAAAGGAAGCACACAAACCAATTTGCAACCAAGGGATTTTTGAAGATGAAAGCTCATAAACTTTACACTTTGATTTCCATTATTTTGAGGTTTGAAAAGGTTTTGAATTTTGATTTTTAAAAGCAACATCAGATGAATTCTAAACCTTTTTGTGCTCCTAGATTATTTTGAATGTCACTGCAACAAAAGACACATTTAGTGACAAGTGCAAAATTTTTCAAAGAAAGTCACAATTTTTGTGACAAAAAATACTATAGTCGATAAATTTACTAATTTAATTATCAAAAAACATTTTGTCACAAAAGGCTCTATATTTTGTAACAAAAACATATTTTTGTTCCGAAAAATATTGTTGTCAATAAAATGCTTAATTTAATTTTTTATTCATCACTAAGTGCTTTATTTTAGTGACTAAAAATATGTTTTGTCACTAAAAATATTTCAAAAAAAACTTCCTAGTATTGTAACTACTTTAATGATGTGTTCTGTAATCCTAATCTGGTGTCATTATTACGGATGTGATCTGTAAACTGCTTTTGAATGGCTTGCAAGGATTCTTGAAGTTTGCGTAGATCAGCAGATAATGTCCTTTCAATGATAAATGACATTCTGACGTCTCCAAGAGCCTGCCTTAGACTTGTGGATGCAGTTTGGGGTGTCATCTGAAGATCAGATGTACCACTATAGAGTAAGACTTGTGAAAAACCTACAGATGGTGGGTTTGCCCTAGTTTGCACCATTCCAAATAAAGAAGGTGGTGAAAAATCGATGTTTAGTGGGCTTTGTCCTTGTTGTATAGATGGAGTATCACTCTTCATATGCTGATTAATTTCTTCAAGAGTGATGCTTTTAAGAGCATTATCTTCTCTAGATGGAGCCCTCCTTTTTTAGTGATTCCTCTGCTGCTGTTTCTTCCTGTACTGTTGATTCTGATATAGGGAACTCTAGTGTAGGGGATTCGGCTATAGGTGACTCTGCTGCTGGGGACTCGGCTGTTGATGACTCTGCTGCTGGGGACTCGGTTATAGGTGACTCTGCTGTTGGCTCTCCTGCAATAGATGGTTCTCCTGTTGATTACTCTTGTATCCCTTCTTTAGCTACTTCATCAATGATGTCATCATCATCATGTCCTTTTAGCTATGGGAATTCATCATCATCTCCTGAAGGTTGTACTCTGCTGACTGTTGGCCGTGAGAGATAATTATAAATCTCTAAGGTCGCTGCTCTGACATGCTTATCTACCAGCTTCTTAAGTTCTGCCTCCACTTCAGGAGTGTGCACAAACTCGACATGTTGTAGTTGTGTCTGTCTGTGCCTCCTTGTCTTGAGTGTTGAGTCCTTGACTTCCAAAACTCCACTGAATAGGATGTAATGTTCAGTTGGTCTCTTTTTCTTATTAGCTTCCCTTTTCTGAATCTGGACCAGTTAATGAATTTCTTCCTCTGTCATTCCATTAACTACTCCAATCTATGTCTTGGAGCCATCTAGGTTATCTTGTATCTTGTGGTTGGTCCTGATGGGATGAGCGTTGGCCTTACAGCTTTAGTTGTCCTCTTGAGTGTAAGATTATACTGTTTGATGAAGTTCTGGATCAATTCTTCCTTTTGGGCCTTCCGTAGTATCTCATCTGTCTTAACTCTATGTTCTTGGACTTTTTCTTGTGTGGCTTGAACCGTTTGCAGAGCATTTATAATCTCCTCTTTTTCTGAAGATTTTGTGACTATGGTTATTGTTATTGTGGCCTAAGCCTCTGATGCAGTTTAGGGACGATTTTCTTCAATCATGGATAGATCCATTCCAATACTAGAAATTGGAATGATCGCTGTCGTGAAGGGTTCAGTTACAGCAGACCTGATTGTCACTGTGTTTGCAGTAGAGGTGTCTTGAGATTGCCTAGTTTGCATCATTCTGAGTTGGACTTCAATGGCCTCTATCTTCTTTCTTGTATATCCCTATGCACTGAGCTCCTGTCTGAGTTGAGCTTGTGATCCTTCATTGATTTTTTGATAGCTTCTTTGAGCTTCAAATATAAGGTTTTCACTACACCAGTCTTCAGATACTTCAGTGGCATCATGAAGTATCATAAGTTTTGGTTCCTTCGGTGGTAGAGTTCTTGAGGATGAACCCTCAAATGTTTGTCTTGTCTGCTCTTCTGCTGATACAGACTGTGTTCCTATTTCCATCTTAGTTGGCTCTGTAGTAGGGTGATTTGATATTGTTTCCTTTTCTGATGTCTACAAAACAAGTATTCTTCTGGTCTCCTTCGTTTGCTTCATTCTAACTGGTTGTGCCTTGGTGATTACCTTCTTTTTGGCCTTCTTAGATTTCTTCAGAGGCTAGTCAGCCTGCACTACTGCTAGCTTCTTTGAGAATCCGATAGACTGCTTGCCTATCTTCTTTACTTCAATTTGCTTGGCCAGAGTGCATGGCCCTCCTGCTTTGTCGGACAGCTCAGTTTTTCTCTTAGGATAATACTAGTGACCCTTCCGAACAGAGGTTGTTTTGCTTCCACAGCCTTTGCAAGTTGATACATAAGCAATTTTGCCTAGTTGAGTTTGTGCTTGGTAACAATTGCACACATAATTTCTTGTTGGTAAGATGTGATCTGATCTTTGAAGAATTCTCTAGATAGGGTCACCTCTTTCACGATGTCTGTAAGCAGCTTGTACTCTATAATTAAATACTTCTTCATCGTTCGAATGCATTGCTTCTGCCTCACTTCGCTGAGTATAGCATGCCTTCTATTAGCTACTACAAAAGGTGGGATGCTTCTTGGTCAGTCATTTGAAACTTTGAAGTACTACTCAAAGTCATTTGGACCTATGTTGATTCTATTTTTTCTTGTGGAGGTGCATGTGATGAATTGGTGGTTGTCTGCAACATTTGCCTTCTCAATGAAGTTTAGCAGTTCTTCATCATAAATTCTGCTGGTTTTCTATCAAAAGTATTTGAGCCCTACATCTTGAATAAGCTCAAATATTTCCTTTATTTCGTCTGATTAGTTTGCAGTACTGGCATCTTGAATCAGCTCAAACAGTATTGTTTTGAAATCGAGAACTATTAGTGTCTACAACTCAACCTTCTTCGTTGTGTTTAGTTGCTCTTGTGATTTGTCTTTTTGGGAGTGTTGGATCGGATATTGGCAATTTTACAATGAAATTAAGAGGGTTTCTAAATTATGAGAGCAAATTGAAAGAATTTAGGAACTTAGGGTTTTACGATTGAGCTTTGCACTAGAACGCAATAGCAAGAGAGAAAATAAGAGAAAATGAGAGAGTAAAAGTGTCTTTCTAATTGAAAATTTTCAGAATTTATACCCTTTGAAGAAATGTTACCATTGCATGTTTTTACTAGCCGTTATGTAGATTCAATCATTGATTTAATCGTTACGTGATTTTAGGCAATCAGTTTTTAAAACATTATTTTCTTTCAAAAAATAGGAATATATTAGAGTAAGAATAACCCTAGTATGCATCTCACATGTGCAGTAAAGCAGTAGAGCAAAAATAATGCTAGTCTGCATTCTACATATGTAGTAGAGCATTTTGGCAATTTCACTCATTCAAATCAATTATACCCAATTCTTCTCGGAATTGAATAAATTTGCTCTCATCAAGAGGCTTTATATAAATATCAGTAATTTATTTTTCTGTTGGAATATATATTCTAATTTAATGTGACCTATTTGCATGTGATCTTGTAATATAATGGAGGAGACACAGCAAGTTGAGGAGCTCTCAGCATTTTCAGCAATTCCAACAACTTCAGCAATTTCAGTAGCCTCAGCAATTCCAACAGGTTTTAGTAATTTCCAGTCCAACCATTTTCAGTAATTCGGCTCCAACTGCTTTCAGTAATTCAGCTTTCAGTAGCTTTCAGTAATTCAGCTTTCAGTAATTCCAATCAAGTAGCTTCAGTAATTCCAACTCCACCAACTTGCAATGATTCCAGCCAGCAGCAGCTTTCAGTAAGCTTTAACAGCATTCAGTAGCTCAGAAGCCCATCATCTTGTAATGCACATGGTTGGCATTTAGAATAAAGAAACCCATTGTAAGGATGCCCATGATATTCTCTGCTGTAAGGAAGCACCATGACATTCTCCACTATATTACAGCAGGGATAGTTGTAATGAGAAGGGTGTTGAATGAAAAGTATTATCCTTAGCTGTTTCTTTTTCTCCGTAGTTCCTCTCTGGTTTTCTTCTTTCTTTTGCTG
>LIEC01000301.1:5550-18191 GCA_001925005.1 Drosera capensis
CCCCCCCCCCTCCTTTTGATATCAGAAGGGACAAGTTCTCAGCCCTTATTTGATTCTGAGATTACTCAGTTATACAGATTTGCTTGTTCAGATTACTCATTTCCTGTGATGCTTAAAGCAAGTAACTGACATTGATTAAAATGTTAATGCTACTTTCTCAACCAACTCAGTGAGCTGGGAACACATTTCCTCGGTCAAAAGCTTACTGGAGATTAAGCTTTGTGCTATAATAACATATAAACCGGTTCGCGCTCACTCCCAGTCTTCTGCCGTTTGCTCCTACGGTCTAATCGATAGTATCATATATCCCCTTGGAAGAAGAGACTAATGGAGATGCGGACTCGTTTTTAATTTCATAGTCTTTCTTTGGCTCTTGCAGCTAAGGTTGAGGTATCGCGGTTGGCGAAGCTGCAAGTCAATGCAGAATTATCTGCTCCATGTAGCACCTCCATTCTTTATCCTGCTGCTGGTGGCAATATGCACTGCTTTACGGCCATCACAGCATGTGCTGTTCTCGATGTATTGGGCCCGCCATACTGTGATGCTGATGGCCGGCACTGCACCTACTACCTCGAGCATGCTACTAATACTCTGTCAGGTAACCTAAGGAACTTGATATCTTTATAGACTTCGAACCTCTCTTCTCAAAGGAGGACTGCACAGGTGTTGTGTCGTCAAGGGACCTCCAAGTACAAACATGGTTGGGCTAAATTTAACTTAGAAACTGTGCTAAATTTAAAGGTACTATGACAATGTATCCAACATAAAGCAATGCAACCCAAGGTTTAGGTTCTTACAAGACAATATTTTATGAATGGTAAAAAACATAATATATTAACCAATTCATGACATTTAGAATAAGACCTGATCCATAGCTTCCTTATTTTTAGTTTTACTTTTCGAAATCATATTTTTAAAAGTTAAAATCAATTTTGTTTATTCACAATTCAACTTTGAGTTATGTTTTATTTGTTCCTTCCTTGTGCTTCCTCTCGAGGAGAAGGCCATGAATGTATATCTATCACTTGTTATTGTTGATCTAGAATTGCGTGGGACCGACTAGTCACAGAGAACGATAGGATGTGATTTCTTGGAAGTGAGGGAGAGGACGTGTTGAGAAGTTGGCCTTCTAAGCTCGGGATTTTTTAGTGGTTAGGTACATAGGTGAGCGACTAATCCGTAGGTTCCCCCTGGGTAGCTCTGTTCGCCTGGTTTGGATCAAATAGTTGTCCTCGTTATACCATGTTTCTTAAAGTTTTATTGATTTTTGGTTTCAAATTTCATGGTTAAAAGGCAGCAGTGGTTTGAACTATGGGTAACCATCCTAGGCACATAAAAGCAACATCTTGATTCATATCATCACATGATCTAACGTTGATTATAGCTGCTTGATGATGAGCTCTTTTAAAAATCTCTTCCCGATCAGGCGATTAGCTCGCTCATCCTGTTTATCTTCCAGCTGCCTTTTCTAAACCAGTTTTTGTTTGTGAATGAGCTTAGTTATTCTTCTTTGCTATGGTTCATTCAAGTGAGGCATTCAAATCACATAACTCTGGGATACAGTAGATTCTATTTACAATAGATTGTTTATTTCTATCTACAAAGGATCTAATGCTGAATTCGGCTAAAGATACATTCTTTGATGATGCTTTACCTTATCGGTAATTAGTCAAGTCATTTTGCAGTTGATGGGACGAAGGAGCTAGAAGATAAAATAGAAAGTCACGCGTGGCTTGAAGAGATAGAAAAGCCAGACGACTTGGTGGTGCAGGGTGCTTTATACACAGGGCCTAAGCTTTTCGAAACTTAACTCACTTTGTTGAGACATCTATTCATCAATCTCAATGGCTGCTTCGCCTTGTTTCCTCGAGCTTGCAGTTGCAGAGTACTTTTTTCCATGCTAGGGAGGATTCTTAGACACTTTTGGTCCTTTAATTGAGGTCCGGTACATAGTTGGAAGACTGCAAAAATGATGGGACAAAACACTCTTTTCTTCCCTTGTATTTTCTTCTCTTAGTTACCTTTTGTATTGAAGAAATCGAGGACTTCTGGATATGCTCTTTTTGTTTTCGTAAGTCTTTTATCAGTCTGTTTTGCTTTTACAAAAACAGTTTGTGAATGTTGGATATGTTTCTTATTGTTAGGGAGTGCTTAGGTGGATAACACATGTTTTTTAGATAGGGAATCTGAATAAGCATTTCATCTTGTGTCCATAAATAATTTGTTAATGTAAAATAATTGAAATCGAATATTTTCATTGAGATCAAGGCTTTGCAATATATACACAAATTGTATCAAGCTGAAGGAAATAATCCTTTGGTTTAAGAAACTATCTTACGTTCTATATTTACGAAGATATGTCTAATATATGAGGAGGTATGTAAAGATATCCTAAGATATGTAACACTCCTTTAAGTTGGAGCATGTAACGGAAGCAATTTTGACAGACCGAATCAATCCTTTCTTTTCGCAAATCACATGATAATCTATATCGATGTGATTATTTGCAGTGTGGATTGCAGCAGCTTGATTATCACAACAAAAAGGATGGGTTGAATGTGCAGCTCCTTAAAAGGAGTGAAGCCGTATGAGCTCGCAAGTAGCATTTGTCATGGACCGATATTCCGCTTCAGCAGAAGAGCGGGAACCTGTTCTTTTGGTTTTCCAAGAGATCGGAACAGAGCCCAAGAAATTGCAATATTCGAGGATAGATTTTCGTGTCAGTGAGCATGCAGCCCAATCAGCATCGCAGTAAGAAGTTAAATGGAGTGCATTATCAACGGGCCAGAAAATACCTTGGCCGATGTTACCTTTCAAATAACGGATGGCTCAAAATATTGACATGTGCACTATATCGGGGCGAGTAACAGTAAGGTATATGAGTCATCCAATTAAACGACGGTAGGACGAGTCTGGCAAGGGTGAACCTGTAGTCGTAGACAAGTGCAGATTCCACTCCATGGGAAATTCAATTGGTTCAACGCCAGTTAGACCACTGTCAAGAAGAATGTCAAGAATGTATTTGTGTTGAGAAACATATAAATTAGAACGAGACCGAGCAACTTCAATCCCGAGTAAAAATTTGAGTGGCCCGAGATCCTTGGTATGAAAGGTTGCACAAATCTGCCCTTTGATGTGCTGTAAGGATTCTTTGTTGGAGCCTCTTATCAATATATCGTTTACATAAATCAAAAGGTAGAACACATCAGTGCCTTGTTGCAAGATGAACAATGATGGATCTGGTTTGGATGAACTAAAACCAATGCGAATAAGGGCAACCGACAACTTGGAAAACCAGCTGCGAGATGCCTGCTTTAGCCCATGTACAGATTTCCATAACTTGCAAACAAAGATCTCCCCCTTACGACGATAGCCGGGAGGGGGTTGCATATAAACTTCTTCGATCAAGTCGTCATTGAGAAAGACATTATGCACATCTAGCTGATCAATGACCCAGCCACGAGCCATAACAAGAGTAAGTAAAACACGAACGATAACCAACTTTGCTACAGGAGCGCAAGTGTCATGATAATCCATGCCTTCAACTGGGTATATGATCCGTCTGCTCGTCTCGTAATCGCTCGCTTTCCTGGAGGTAATGACACAAGAGTCCAAGTTTGATTCGAGAGAAGAGTATTCATTCATGCGGGACGAAGGAGTGACTCGGGTTCATTGGATGGAGATGATACAAGGGGTGTTGAGTTATAAGGGGTAGTAGAAGTAGTTGACAAAGTAGGACTGTCCTTGACTGGCATTGGTAGGACACTGGTACGGTTGGCATTTTTATTTAGATGGTGAGGAAACACACTCTCATTGAAAAGGATATCACGAGAAACATACGTGGTCTTGGTTGAGAGATAATAGATTTTATATCCTTTTTGCCATGAGGATAACGCACAATGTTCCATGAAGAGTACGTGGGCCAAACTTGTGTTTAGCTTTCGTAGTGCGGCCATAGCAAAGACAACCGAAGACCTTGAGGTGAAGAAGACGGAGGAACCTTTTTGTAAAGTATTTCATATGGCGTTTTGTTTTGAAGTAGAGTAGGAAAAAGATTTATCAAATAGCAAACGACACAATCATCCCTAAAAAGATAAAAGGCAAATTTGATTGGAAAAGTAATGCTTTGGCAATATTCAAAAGATGTCAGATGTTTATGCTCTATAACACCATTTATTGCGGAGAATAAACACAACTTGATTGTTGAATAACTTCATATTTTTGAAAGAATGTTAATGTTTTGTTATTAAAGAATTCTCGTGGATATGGATAATCGTTTTGATTGTCGCTTGAAATTGATTAAAAACCATAGCAAAAAATTGTTGAATAATGGAATTCGTTTCAAACTTATGTTACATCAAGAATATCTATGTAGCACGCGTAAAATCGTTAACAATTGTCAGAAAAAATCGCACGCCATTGTGCTATGGTGTATGACATGAACCCCACATATCGAGATTATTAATTGAAAACACGAAGTAGTAGAAATATTACTATTAGGAAAAGGAAGTCGTTTTTGCTTTGCCATGGGACATACAGTGCATAGACTATCATGTGAAATAGAAATGCCATGATCTAATTTATTTAAAGTTGACAAAACTGAAATGGAAGGATGACCTAAACGCAAGTGCCATTGATCAATTGTCTTGGAGTTTGAGGATGCAACCATTGAGAGTCATGGTATGGTAGACTCTAAGTAGTAAAGACCACCATGACGCTTACCCGTCAAAAAAATCATTTTCCTCCCTTGGTCCTGAAAAATGACAAAATTAGAAGAGAAGACAACCAACCAGTTAGTTTGTGTGGTGAGATTGGTAACGAACAATAGGGAATGATGGAATTAATACCACGTCATTCAAGACCAAATTCGAGAACAAAGGTACTATCCCAATATGGGTGACCGATGCTATCGTCCCATTTGGTAACGAAATGGAAGTAGGCGACACAGATTTAGATGAAAATGTAAAAAAACAAGGGTCGAAGATCATGTGATCTGTCGCTCCAGTATTGATTATCCATGGGGTTGTCGCAGAAAGTGTAAGAAGAGTTGTACCTACAACACATGCTAGTGCATTACCAGACGATACTAGAGATAGGATGATTGAGTAGTTGAAGTTGATGGTGGATTGATTGAGTGAGCTACATTTACTATGGCACAATTTCAAGCAATCCGATTCCGACACTACAAAAATTCAAGTCATTTGCGACAGTAATTTTCGTCGTAAATTTCATCGCAAATAATATTTAGCGACAGATTTTTGACTGAAAGTGACTGTCGCAAATTACCTAGTCGATTCACATACTCCATAGTAATCAACTCAATCACCTTTAACACATACTCCATAGTTCATAGTGTCTTTCCTTGAGCCATAGTCGTATGTGTCAAACATAAATCGATTCACATAGTATTGCGAATACTTGTACTCTTTCCAACAATCTCTCCAACTTCCACAGAATCTCTGGGATATGCATCTCTAATCTTTCCATGTCCTCACGACCTATACTATTACAACACATATCACTGAAGAATATGCTCAACTCGGTGAAGGTACTCCACACATGATGCTCCAATAATTCCTTGAAAGCTACTGGAAGCAACCTTTGCATGAACACATGGCGATCATGACTTTTGAGACTCTTCAAACACCATTCCTTGTCATGAACATAATGTCTCAAATTAGATGCATAACCATCAGAAAACTTCAGCATTCTGATCCATTCATGCAACACCCTTCGTGCCTCTTTCTTCAACACATAAGGAGCCTCGGACATAACCATTTCCTCGATGCCTCGTGTATTTTTCAATCTTTTCAACACCAACTTCGAACAGTTGCAATACAATTTGAAATCTTTTCTAACTACCACCGTGTCTTTGATGGTGTGAAACAAATTATCAAACACATTCTTCTCAACATGCATGACATCAAGATTATGTCTAATTAGCAATTTATTCCAATATGACAATTGCCCAAAAATGCTCCTCTTGCTCTAATTATGAGTGTAAGATCCATAAGTACAACCTAGAGGGTGGGGGGGAGGTAGGTGAATAGGTTGTATTAAATTTTTCAGTGTAATGTAGCGAAATAACTAATATCTTTACATTGTTATTCTTTACAGACTATAGAGGTTATCTGTAGTATAGACTTAAACTCTGAGAGTTTGTCTCTATTTGTTGTTGTGATTGATTCTTAATAGTTCTAATAGCTCAAAATAATGAAAAGAAAACAAAGAACACATGATTTATACTGATTTAGATACTCGTTATCAACTGATAACCGAAAGCTTAATCCAGTCTTCCCTTGGTGACCAGTTTAGTCAATCCAAGAGGCGAGTTCACTATCTTCTTGTTTTTTACTTATAAGACAACCCCTTTACAAGGTAGCTAACTTATTAAAGCCGAAAAACCTAGATCCTTATACAGATTCTTCATTGGATCTTGTTACACCTTCTATTCTTCAGTGCAGACTAATGAACCCTTTTCTTTTTGTTCTTTAATTCAGCTCACTTGAACAGTTTTGAATTTAGATTGATTTTGCACTCTTGTATGTTCAATCTCTTATTCAACGGTTTCCACAACAGTATTTTTCTTTGAGCTCTTTGATCTCTTTTTATAGGTTGAGGGAATAAACTCGTGATTTGTACACTTGACCCGATGGTGACAGCTTGTCACATATGGAGCTTCATTAATGTTGATAACTTACCTTTTTTCAGATCCTCGTACTATCACTTTGAACTTCAATTCTTTGATGTGATTGATCCTCATACTTTTGCCTCAATCTTAGCAGCTATCTCTACTGTACTCCAGCCGATTATAACTCAGTATCATTGAGACCTCGTTTGCACCCAGATCTGAGACAATCCATGCATTATTGTGTTGGTATTTGCATGTCTTTTACTGTCCATGCATGTCTTAGCTGTTTAGTCGAAATCCTCTGTAGTAGTCTGCATCTGGTGGCCTATAATGCTCTCCATCTGTGGCCGTCTACTATCCAGCTATAGATGCTCACTTCTTTTCCTGTGCTTGTGAGGCTGATCCTCAGATGTTCTGTGATGTGTTCTTTTCTCCCATTTGCTGCTCCTTGTGTGGCTTCATGACCTCTCCCCTTGAGGCTTTTGTCGCTTTACAACCTTTTCTCCTTCTGCTAATCCTATTGATTTTCTTTTGAGCTTGTTTGCAGATGGCTTTGTTGTAGTCTTCTCTGTTGATTTTTACCTTGCTGTAACTTTTTCTCCTGCCTTCTCCCCAGAAGGCCTTGTTGCCTCTTTCCCTTTCTCTACTGCCTTCTTCCCTTTTTATTAGCATTGATTGCAGGTGTAAGGGCTTCAATTACAGTTTTTACTAGATTTTAGTTCAAAAGTGGTTGTCTGCTGAGCAACTCTGACTTCGACAATTTCAAGTTGAAGCTTATTTTCCAGTAAGCCAAGCCTTGTATCGTTGTTATGAATATGCTCCTTAAGCTGCTACTGGGTGATCTTCAAAGATTCTTATAGTTTGTTACTTTCACAGGTTCAACCTAGAGGGGGGAGGGGGGGGGTGAATAAGTTCTTTTAAAACTTGTCAGTGCAATGCAACAGACTAGTTAATTTTTAGCACAATGATATACTTTGCAGACTACTAAGGTAGTCTGCAGCAGAGACTTGGATTCTATGAATTCTTCTCTGTTTGCTGTTGTATATAATTTCTAATAGTTCTAATAGCACATATTGATGAAAAGCAAAATAAAGAACACAGGTTTTGTAGTGGTTCAAACACTTGTTATCAACTGATAACCGAGAGCTTAGTCTAGTTTTTTTTTTGTGACTAATTTAGTGCGTCCAAGAGGTGAGTTCACTATCTTCTTGTTTTAAGCAAAATTGGATTCTATGAATTCTTCTCTGTTTTCTGTTGTGTATAATTTCTAATAGTTCTAATAGCACATATTGATGAAAAGCAAAATAAAGAACACAGGTTTTGTAGTGGTTCAAACACTCGTTATCAATTGATAACCGAGTGCTTAGTCTAGTTTTTTTATGTGACTAATTTAGTGCGTCCAAGAGGTGAGTTCACTATCTTCTTGTTTTAAGCTTACAATACAATCCCTTTATAAGTTATCAATTTGTCAAAAGCGAAGAACCTAAATCCTTGCACACATTGTTCACTGGATTCTGTTATAATTTTTATTCTTCAGTATACACTAGTGAACCGTTTTCTTCCTGTTTTTCTTCGATTCAGCTCACTTGAATAGTTTTGAGTTCTTATTGCTTTTCTACACTTGTATGTTCAATCGCTCATAAACTGCTACTGTTTCTTGTGCTCTTTGATCCTATTTTATAGGCTGAGGGAGTGAACCCGTGACTTGTGTACTTGTACTAATGGTGATAGCTTGTCACATCTGAACCTTCACTAATGTTGACAGCTCATCGTTTTTCAAATCCTCGTACTGTCACGTTCTGAACCTCAAATCTTTGATTTGATTGATCCTCAAATTTCTGACCCAACCTTAGGAACCATCTCTGCTGCACTTCAGTCTACAATAACTTTGTCGGCACTCAGTACCTTTGAGACCTCGTCTGCACCCAATCGCTGCTATAACCTCGTATGCACCCAGATCTAATACATTCCATGCATTGCTGTGTTGGTCCTTGTCTGCAGGTTTAATCCTAACTTTTGAAGCATTTTGTAGGTCTTTTGTTGCCCATGCATGTCTTAGTTGCTTAGGCAAAATTCTATGTAGTAGTCTACATCTGATGACCCATACGATGCTCTCGATCTGTGGCTCTTTGCTCTCTCGTATCTGACCTAGACTACATATACCCACCTAATTTCCATCATAAGCACAATAACAACAACATGATTAATACTCCTAAGTTTTGTTCATCAATTTCTATATAACTGGAGGGATTGTACATTCTTATCAATCTCCCCCTAAATTGAAGCTAACAAAACACCTAAGTAAAACAACAAGCTAAATCTTACATGGTTTTAGAAAAAAAATTAATCTAATTTCTTAGACTAATGTGCAGCAGAGTGTGTGAACTCTTACTTGTAATGTTCATTATCTTTGCTGTGCTTATGAGGCTGATCCTCAGATGTTTTGTGATGTACTCTTCTCTTAGCACGGTGTTGCTCCCTTCTTGATATGTGCCGTGATGGCCTCTCTTGACGGATCTGCTCCCCCTGTGTTTTGTGACTTGAAGACCTCTCCCCTTGAGACTTTTGCCATTTTGTAGTCCTTTCTTCCTCGTCTGTAGGTTTTAATTTTTTCTTGAGATCGTCTGCAGTTTTCTCCTCTGCTACCTTTTTCTTGGTTGCATCTTTCTCTGATGCCTTCTCCCCAGGAAGCCTTGTTGCTTCTTTCTCTACTATCTTATCTCCTTTTTTGTTAGCATTAATTGCATATCTGAGGGCTTTAATTGCAATTCTCATTGCTCGTAGTTCAGAGGTAGTAGTCTACTGAGCAACTGTGCTTTGGCAGTCTCTAGTTGAAGCTTGTTTTCCAGTAATCCAAGCCTTGTATCATTATTACGTATGTTCTCCGTAAGCTGGTGCTGAGTGGCTTTCGAGGATGTTTGCAAGTTGAGCAGATCAGCTGAGTGTTGTCACCTTATTTTATTTAGATTTGATGAGCTAAGCCTATATTGTTGTAAATTTAGAGCATTAGCTCTTTGTATTTGATCCATAAGCCCTTCGATCATGTTTGAGAGAGTTGCCTGGAAGTCTTCAAGGCACTTTTTTTTTATAGTCTTCTTTGCTTCCAGTTCATCTGCAATTGGTTGCTGGCTAGTGAGAAGTTCCTTGATTGCATCCAATGCCCACTGATGCATATTATAGACTTTCTGATCTAGTTGTTTGAGTTTGTATTCAATAGTAGTTTTTAATGGGAATGACTGTTGATGTGTAGACGGTTCCTTCTCTATTATTGTTCTTGTAGTAAAAGATAGCCTTTTGATGGATTGGTGTTATTCGAACATCTGCAAGAGCTTGCCTCAGACTTCTTGCTGCAGTTTGAGGTGTCATTTGAGTATCAGGTGTACCACTATATAGTAGGTCTTGGGGAAAACCTACCGACGGTGGATCTGCCTTTGTTTGCACTATTCCAAATGAAGAGGGAGGTAAAAATTCCAGGTTTAGTGGACATAAATCTTGAAGTTGCATATTTTCTTAGCCTTAGGGAGTGTCACTCATTAGATGTTCATTGATTTCTTCATGGGTGACACCTCTGAGAGTTTTTTCTGCTATAGTCTTCTCCTATGCTAGCAGTGTGTTTGTTTCCACTGATTCATCCTCCACCAAAACTATTTCTTCGATTGGTGTGGGAGTGAGGTCTAGTGTGATGACTTTATTGAACTCTTCATGTTTTATGGTCTGCTTATAGTTTATGGTAGTTTCATCTGTGGCAATTTCTGCTACACCCTTATTTGGTGATGCCTCTACTGTAACTTCATTCACTACTGATTCTGCTGTAGTGGACTGGACGGCAGGTGATGCTGTTGCTGGCTCTTCTACAACAGAGAGTTTCTCCTAAACTCCTTTCCCAGCCACTTCATTGATAATGTCATCTTCATCATGTCCTTCTAACTGTGAAAATTCATCATCATCTCCTGCTGGTTGTGTTATATCTACTGTTGTCCTTGAGAAGTAGTCATAGACTTCCAAAGTCGCTGGCCTGACATGCTTATCTACTATCCTCTTTAATTCAGCCTCCATTTTAAGAGTGTGCATAAATTCCACATGTTACAGTTGTACATGTCTGTGTCTTCTAGTTTTATGAGTTGAGTTTTTGATTTTCAGCACTCTACTAAATAGTATGTAGGGTTTAGTGGGTCTCTTCTTCTTGTTTGCCTCTTTCTTCTGAATTTGGACTAATTGATGGATTTCTACCTCTGTCATGCCATCAACTATTCCAATTTTCGTTCTTGAACCGTCTGTTTTTATCATGTATCTTATGGTTGGTATAGATGGAATAAGCCTTGGTCGTGTAGCTTTGGATATCCGTTTGATTAGAAGCTTATGCTGCTTGATGAACTCTCAGATCATTTCTTTATTTTAAGGCTTGCCCAGCATTTTGTCAATTTTGGCTCTATGTTTCAGAACTTTTTCTTGTATGGCTTTGACCGTCTATAGTGCTTTTATGATCCCCTCCTTCTCTGGAGATTGTGTGATTATGGTTGTTGTTGTGTCCCAAGTTTCTGATGCAGTTGAGGGAAGATCAGCTTCAATCACTGTCAAATTCATCCCTATACTTGAGATAGTGATAGGAATATACAATCTCTCCAATTATATAGAAGTTGATGTAACAAAACTGAAATGTATTAGTCATAATATAGTTAGGTTGTTTAGGCTAGAAGTCAAGTAGGTAGTTGCAGTTTAGGTTGGATGCTGGACAGAAGACGACTGTAGATGATGAAGATCAGATGAGCCACAAGATGCAGACTACTACAGAGGGCTTTGCATAAACAACTAAGGCATTGATTAACAACAAAAGAAATTCAAAGTCTTCAGGATCTAGGAAATGAGGTTGCAGACAATGACCAATACAGAATGCATCAATATGCAGTAGATCTGGGTGCAGACGAGGTTATGACAGGGACTAGTGTAGACGAGGTCTCACAGTACAGAATGCAGAATGCAGATTAAGGTATAGCAGACTGCGTGTAGTAGAGGTGGTTACTGATGGTGGGATCAGAGGTCTGAAGTTAGTCAAACGAAGATTTGAGTTGAAGCAGCAACAACATAAATTCTGGAGATAAACAAGATGGTGGGGGACACGAGTGGCGAGATGTCAGCATCAAAAACAGTGTCAAGCTGCAGTAGGTTCATTTCCTAAGCCTATAAAAGGAAACCAATGAAGCTCTTGGAGAAATGCTGTTGAATAAGGATTGAAAGATAAGCGTGCAAAAGCAATCAACATCCACAGATTACTCAAGAGAAATGAATTGTAAAAAAAAAAAGAGTTCACTAGTCTCCAAGAAGAACACTCTCTGCAGCAGAGTTCAGATTACTGAATCTGTGTGAAGTTCATGGGTCTTTATCTTTTCTGTAAGTTGTAAAGCATATAAAAGAAGTTATCTTGTAATCTAAAAACAAGAAGGTAGTGGTACTTACCTATTGGCTTGACTACACTGGTCACCAAGGGAAAACTGGAGTAAGCTCCTTTTTATCAATTGATAACAAGTGTCTGAATCAGTATAAATACCGTCTCTTTATTTTCTTTCATTGCTTTATAGTTAAAACTGTTAGAAATCAACTTTCACAGCCAAACAAAGACAAATTCCAAGAATTCTCTGCATTAGACCTTGAACTGTCAACATTGGTTTGGGGAACTCCCAAACCAATCTAAGTGTATTATCTAGTATCGAATAGATAGAAAAATTCCCTATGCCAACTATTAACCAACTTTTTAGAAAGCCAAGAAAGCCAATCAAAAATGTCACGAAATCCCCCGCTCTTGGGGGATGCCCGCAACGACGAGGAAGATGTGCTAGGGTGTATGTGTGACTCGTTCAGATTATAGCTAGAAGAAAAAAAGAAAAGATCTTTCCATTACTTAGGATAAAATCAAAGAACTCTAGACATTCTCTCAAACTAAAAGAATCTCTCATATCCATTTCCTTTTCATTGTATGGTTTCGATTCGTCTAATCAGCTCGATCTAAGATCAG
>LIEC01000303.1:0-12851 GCA_001925005.1 Drosera capensis
CAACTTGCAACCTTTTTTTCCAGCTTCTTACCTAATGAAAACTTAGTGCAAATCACAAAAAAGCATCCTTCAGAATTACTATCAGTCTTATCATCTTTCCCTAAAATAATATTAGTTCTTGTTCACCTCACAAGTCACAAACACATAGGGTTTGGAGAATTTGTGTCACGAAATATGTTAAGATTATAAAAACTACAATAAAGAGCTAAGATTAGATTATTCATATTTTGATCTCAATGATTCATGCATTCACTCTTTTTTTTTCTTTTTTTTCTTTTTGTAATTTTGCCCATTGGATCTTAAATATTTTAGTAAAAGACACACATAAGTGGATATATGTTGACACACTTAACAATAGCAGATAATCAATCATCATCAAAACATAGTATGAAGATTGGAACAAGAATACAATACTTCAAGGCAAACTATCATAAACTCATATCACAAAACACAACTATTACTATTAAATTACACACCCATTGCGTGGGTATGTGTCTTGACACAGAGGTATCTAGCTTTAAAATAATTACATCTAAAAACCAAGAACCAAGTAACATCGTTGAATGTTGAATAGATAAGATCACACTATAAACAGTATAATCTCAACCCTTCATTTGTGGTGCTTTAATATCAGTTGTTAGAATAAGACTGAGTAATTTGAATGTTAGGTATGTTGTGGATCAAGATACACATTCTCCACATGTGCATGTGGGGTTGAAAACACAAGTATACTACACTTTGCTTCACGTTTACTGTCCTTAGACAGATGTGTATTGTAGTTGGTTTAAGGTTATCGAGTAGTAGCATTATACATTTGTTGATGTGAAATACACAAGGAACTATAATACACCAACACCTAATTGGCTAAAGGGTCTTTTGCCCCTTTATCTCAAATATTTTCATAATTAAAAATGAAATGTTGCTTACATGAAAAATGTTCCTATATCCATATTGACAGACTTAAAATTACTTAAAATTAAATAAACATTGTGCTGAGTATAAAGTCAAGCCCAACTATGAAAGAAGCCTCTTTCCTGTAAGCAATAGGCAAGCACTACAATTTATGCAAGCACTGATACCCAATGCATTGAATTTCATATACTCTATAACTTCATATGTATTCCACAATGTAAACCAATTTAATGGTTATTCATCATTGAGTGTAAAAACATACGAATAGCACAAAATCAGCCAAATCGACATGGAATAAAAACATGGGTGTTGATTTCTGAAATTATGTAGATCGCAGAGCTGCTTTATTATTAGCATCTTTCAGACTAATATTACAGCGAAAGCCCAACATGTAATTGACACTTATTCTCACTAACAAAGAATGAATACCCTCACCATGCTTTAAATTTTCTGGTTGATAACATTCCAAAAAATTTAACCCAAATCAGGATAGCACCGAAGTCAATTTACAAGCAACCATCAGAGACCCACATTATATCGAACTGTTCACCACATTCAACTTGACTAAACAATGTAAAGGTTTCTGGATCTACTTGAAGTACTAACTATCGATCTCTAAACAAGGAATCACCAGAACAATAAACCACACTTTTGAAAAAAGGAGAAAAAAAAAATGATCAGTCAGATCCAAATCCATATGCAGGAGACAACCACATAAAAATAAATCTTTCTCCACAAAGGGAAAAAAAAAGGTACCTCTCAAGGTGAAACCCTTCTTCTCAAATCTGGAAATAATCTCACCAACCTGAACACATATACACAACAAAATACACCAATCAGCTAATTTCTCTCAGAGATCAACTAAAATTTCAATCTTTCTGACATTTAGACCAACTGGAACAACACCCATATCATTATATCCAAATGGATTAAAAAAAAGAATTTTAAGAGATCTGAATTCAAATTAAGATATTATTCATGGGAGAAAAAAGACTAACCAGTCCTCTTTGGACACCATCAGGCTTGATCATGATGAAGCTCTGCTCCATTTTCGCTGATTTGTGTTGTTCTAGTCGGAGTGGAGAACGTTGGCGCGGTGGGATTGATACAGCGGCGGAGGAAGCTGCTACCAGCGCTTATAAAGGGAGGGGGCGAAAGATGAATGGATCGAGTATAGAGGAGAAACCCTAGTGGGAATATCCGTTTCGTGGTGGCCCAATACAGAATTGTATTCTAAACTAATGTATTAGATGTGTGGGAAATTTCGTTAATATGATATGAGTAATTAATTATTTATGAATTGATGGTTTATGTTGATATTATTATTATTTTATTAATTATATATATTATTATAGATTTTTTTAAAATATGTTGATTTTATCAAAAATATTTAATATATTTTTAAAATATATGATACTTTAATGTTTAATCTTATTTTAAAAAGTTTTCAAGTAAGAATCAAGATATCTCTTATCACAAAATCAATTTACATCTTTCTATCCAATCGATGTTTAAATCTCTGAAATTATTATAACACGAAATAAATATACGAAATTATGAAAATAAAAATAAAAATGAATGATTTTTCTTCTTTTCTATTTTTAAAATGAAGTTTAAAAATTGTCATATTTTTTTTAATCCAATGTCAATCATACACAGCAGACAACATCAATGTAAAACAAATACTATTAAAATAATTTCTAAATTTTTTTTAGATATTTTATTTATATTTGATAATGTTGTCAAATATTTTCATAAAATTTATATTGATTAAACAGTATGAATATATATATATATTTTATAATTATCATTATATTTACTTTGTTTTTTATTTTTACTTAAATAATTATAGTAATAAATGTAATCGAAACACATTGTAAATCAAATCAAGTTTTTTTTATATGTGATATAAAAACTTTTGGCTTTTTTTTGGTAGAAACTCTTTTTTTTTTTTAGTAAAATATTTTCAATTATATTATTTTCTCATAATAATTAACACTACGAATAATTAACACCACGACCATGATTGCTTATTATCACCAACAAAATACTTTCATACCTATTTTGCACAATCACAAGAAATCATTCTACTTGTTTCGATTGATGATGTGTTGTCGAAAATGGTGGAAGAGGCGAAATTGGATGTTGAACAGAAACTGATTTTATGGAATTACTATTATAACTCGTGGTGATAAGATGTTGAGAGGCATAAAGAAAATCGGTCCCAGGAACTTTTATCCCAGGTCAACCACAAATAGCCCGATCTCGACCTATCGGTCTGATCTAATTGTTTTGGCTTGGAAACAATTTAGGGGCCATCATGGGCCTGACAAATTTCTCAATCGTGCCTCAATACGTAGCTATACCACTCAACCGTTGGACGAACGCTCTATCAACTAGCTACCCCTAATGAGCCAAGATGCAAGAGCCTTAAGAACGAGGAGGATACTGTCTGACCGACCTCTTCATGCGGGCGAAACACATCGGCGAAAGCCAACACGAGGAAGCTCCCTCTCAGTATGTCACAATGACCATGTATCAAGAACAACATCATGAAATGACCCAACAAATGCAATAAATCCTAAGGGAGATGAGGAGTTCGCTCGATGAAAGGTTGCCCCAATGCCACCACGTGGCGGCTCCATAGATCCTGGAAAGAGGAGTGCTTGTTGTCCCTCCATTGAACACTGACTGAGCACACTCGACTGATCTGACCGACCTCAGATTTCAAATCAACGAGGGTGGGGACGACAAAGCCCGAGGTGCCATAGACAACCTCAGAGACTATAATAATGTGGGTAGGAAAGACCCGATGACCCACTTGAATGTAAGATGGGTCAATTCTTTACCTGAAGATTGACCAGATGGAGGTCAAACATCTCAAGTAATTCCTCTTCACCGAGAAGGTCAAATTATCCCTCTACAGTAGAAGGTAGATCGGCTCTATAGGATGCTCGAGCAGATCAAAAGGGGTTCACTCCTCAACAACGAGGAAAGAGTGTTCAGAACAGACAATCCCTTCACGTTAGAGATCGTCCCTCCTGAGAGATTCCTTATTCCCTCATGTGATACCTATGACAGCACCTCCGACCTGGACAAGGATGTCCAAAACTTTCAAGCCTTGATGAATGGGCACCTAACGTTATAATGTGCAAAGCCTTTCCGATCACCATGTGGTGTCCGACACTTGCTTGGTTTAACAACCACTCGACCGGGTCTGTCAGCTCGTTCGCACTATTAGCCGGGCTATTACAGAAGCATTATGCCAATAACAAGAGGCAAAGGCTCACCTCCAGCTATATGTACAGGATCTTCCAACAACCGGGCGAGGACCTCAGGTCATACGTCAAGAGATTCAACACCAAGAAATTGAAGGTCGAAGATCTAATAGATCATGAGATATTCCAAGCACTCATACACAGCCTAGCCAGTGACAATCTCAATTACAGTCTCTCGAAAAGAGAATAGTGGACGTATTCCGACCACTTAACCAATTTGGGCAAGCACACCCACACTGAGATAACGAGTGAGGTTTGTAATTGAGACTCTGGCCATTGACTGACAGGATCCCTACAGAAAAGAATCCTAAGCTGACTGAGATCGAGGAGGATTGACCTGGAAGAACTGACCCCGGCCTAAGCAAGAAGAACTCCAATAATAAGAGGTAGGCCAAGTCAAAGAAACGGCCAACTCGAAACAAATACACCCACTCAACGCGAGTCAAAGGGAGATCTTGATTGTAGCACAGGAGGAGAACTTGTTGGTAAAAGTCCCGGAGAAACAACGCTTTTTAGGTGCCCGGCAAGATCGAACCTGATGTCATTAGCATCGAGACCTTGGGAAAGACACTGAGGGATATCGCCACCTGAAAGACGCAATCAAGGACCTAATCAAGCAAGGCATATCAAAAGGTTCCAAAGAAACCAAGATACGACAAGATCCCTGGCTTCGAAACCAAAGGACAAACCTAGGTCCCCGGAGACACAAAAGATATCGGACCAACCTCAGTAGAGGTCAAGGACCAACGTCATCGTTGGGGGGTTCGGATCAGACCAAGACAGACCCCATAGAACATAAAAAAGAAACCCAAAATAGACATCAAAATCAAGTTCGTGCCAAAGGATGACCCCAGAGTAGCACACCCTATGATGATGCACTAGTAGTCACCTTAAAGATCTGGGAGTATGACCTGGAGAAAATGCTAGTTGACAACGGGTCTTCAGTCGACATCATGTACTATGCCACAATCTGAAAGATGGGACTTGGCGATAAAGACCTCAAACCCTTTCGTACCCCGCTGGTCGGCTTCGGTAGCGAGACGGTCTATCCAAAAGGGTACAGTACCTTACTTCTCATGATTGGGGATGAGGATTTGGGGCGAACTATGACCAGATAGGCTGATTCCCTTTTGGTTGACCTACCCTCAGCTTACAATGGACCAAGCCACGATGAGGCAGTGTGTCAAGAAGCTCTCCAACTCTATATCGACCTGGGGTAGACCAAGCCCTGACCCGAACCAGTGGAATGGAAGACCTCAACGAGGTCCAACTCAACCAAGGGGACATTACAAAGTGTGTCAAGATCGGATCCGAATTGGTCGAGCTAATCAGGACCCCTTCTCCAAGATCGAATGCAATCCAAAATGCTAAGAAGACTTTGAACAACTCAAGCTCTATCTCCAAGAAGTACCCCTTCTCACCCGACCTTTAGAAGCCAAAAAGCTCTACCTTTACCTTGCCATCATTGAGGAAGCCGTTTTGACCATCCTCCTCAGAATAGAGGACAAGACCCAAAAGTCGATCAACTATGTGAGCAAAGTCTTGACAAGGTATTCGAAGATAGAGAACGTATTCTTGACCCTTGTATCCACAGCTCGAAAGTTAAAAACATACTTTGAAGCTTACCTGATCATAGTAGTGATCGGCCTATCCTTGAGGCAAGTTTTTCACAAACCAGAAATGTCTAGCCGACTCTTAAAGTCGTCGATCAAGGTGAGTGAGCATGCCCTTACCTTTGAACCAAGGACCAGAATCAAAACTCAATCCTTAGCGGATTTCTTGGCCGAATGCCATTTCTGGTCGGACCATGATGAGACGAGTCAACCCTCACAGCTTGAGCATCAACAACCGAAGGATGCCACTCCGACCTCTAGTAGCTTGACCCCTATATTGAAAGTCTGCATAGATGGGACTTCATGCAAAAAAGGATCGAGGGTCAGGGTCTTACTCATCTCCCCAAAAGGTCAGGAATTGCCTTGTCGAGAACAGCATGGCAGAATACAAAGCACTAATCACATGTCTCGGTTTAGCTTCGTACCTCGGGATCAAAGAGGTCAAGGTCTATTCAGACTCTAAGCTAGTTATGGAGCAGATTCAAGGGAAGTGTGAGGTCGGACTTGAGCTCACGGGATACGTCAAATTGGCAACAAAACTCAAAAAGAAATTCACCGGATTCTGAATCCGGCAGATTCCTAGAGGGAAGAATGGATAGTTGATACCCTAAGAAAAGTTTAATCTAGGCTCGAGAAGGTTTGCAACGAAACAATAGAAACCCCTAGGAAGCTCAACAAAGAGATAGATCTAGGGGAAATTGAGGTCCAATTGACCTGGATCAATAAGCTCAGGTAGTACCTCTATAAGATCTGGAAAGAGGCTCAGAAGACACAATGAAAAGATCTGGAATACTTGATCATCGATCTCGATCTCTATAAGAGAGCCAACTACATGCCCTTGCTGAAATGTTTTGAGACCATATGAAGGTAGGTCGGTCTTGAGTGAGGTCAATGAAGGAATCTGTGGGAACCATAATGGTGCCTAAACTTTGGCCTTGAAATGTATGAGGTTGGGATACTATTGACCTACCCTCACTAAGGATGCAAAAGGAGAAAGTAAAGAATTACGACCGTTTCCAGAGAATGGCCAACCTTAACGAACAACCGACTTCGGAGATAACCCCAATCAAAGTACAACCATGGCCCTTTGCTCAATGGGGGATTGACATCCTGGGTTCATTTCCTGTAGCCTCGGGTCAACGATGTTATCTTGGTAGTGTAATACTTCACCAAATAGGCCAAAACTGAAGTAGTTGCCAAGATAATCGATCGAGCTGTCCAAAGTTTTGTTTAGAAGTACATAGTTTATAGATTTGTGGTATAAAAAAAATTCTCATCTCAAACAAAGGGACTCAGTTCACCAGCTCTACCTTTACCAACTTCTGCTCTGAGTTCGAAATTGAACAAATGTTCGCATCTAAGAACAAATGGGTAGGCTAAAGCTATGAACAAGGAGATCAAACAAACCTTTGCTAAGAAACTAACCTTAAGTAAAGGCCTATGGGCGGATGAGCTCCCCGTTATCCTTTGATCTTATAGGACCACCCCAAAGAGGTCAACCAAGGAGACCCCGTTTGCCTTTGTATTTGGCCTAGAAGCTATAGTGCCAGCCGAGCTCCAACATCCCTCAGCTCCAACCTCTAGCCTTTGACGAAGGAGAAAATGGAGATCGGATCAGGCTTGAGCTCTCATTCGAGCTAAAGCCATTGTGTTGAGGATAGCGTGATACTTAAATACGAATGTCAAAGAAAGAAAGCTCAAGGTCGGAGATTGGGTACTAAGAAAAGCTGAGTTCGAAGCCCGACCTCCTGAAGGGAAGCTAGTTGAAGACAAGGATGGTCCTTACAAGATCACCGCTGATCAATGATCGTGGATCAAGTCGAACTTAGGAAAGAGATCATGTACTAGCCCTGAAGTGGTGCTACTTTGACTTGAATAAGAGTATTTTGATCTTTTGTCTTAATTGGAGACTTTGACTCAACCTATCTCAAAAGAACTCAAAACGAGACAAAAAGACCTTAGAACAAGGCTATGAGTCAAAGACTCGAGAATTAGACCTCTTCAAAACAAATGGAAAAATCTAGAAATAGGGCAATATAGCCCCCAAGGTAGGTCTTAGAATGTCAAAGGAAGATCCCAACCTTGATATACCAAACCTACCAAACGAGGTTAAATCTTTGAGACCAAGAACCTCCAAGGGGTGAATGTCATGAGAAACGAAGCTAGGCCGTTAAAGAGGTTAGCTGGTTTGACCATGTAAGTTCGAAAGAGGCCGACCTAGATCGACTAGGCCGGCCAAAATTCATAGTTCCCTAGAGTTTTCTTGAGAATTATTTAGCATTGAAAGGAAAATGATAACTTTTCATCCACAAAATAGGCCATAATAAGACAAGTCCATCATTAGGCCTAACGAGGTTCAAAGATGGCCACAGTCTAAAAGGAGCAGACCTCTGGCCTTACAAAGACAACAAAGCAAAATTACATCGAGGAGTAGCACTAATTAGGTCGATTCACAGAGACTTCACTATCCTCCTAGTGAAGAACATGATCCCCAGCGACCTCCTTTCCACCTCAAGCAATATCCTCCAACCTCAGACCCGACCTTTCCAGCTTGTCATAGCCATCGTCCTGCTCGGATGAGTCAGCAAACCTGACCCACGAACTAAGATCGAGGTCATGACCCAAGATATTGGGATGCCTATGGGAACAGAGGTCAACCAAATCCTTGTAGTCCAACTCGATGCCGACCTTCTAAACCTTCCTTTTCGACTCATCCAGCTTTGCCCTAGCGACCTTCTGGGAGGTCCCAAGATCGACTAGCATACGTGCCCGAGCTTCCTTCGCTTTGTTCTTCACCCTTTGCTTCTCCTCTTGGAGTTAAGACACCTCGGCCTCAACCTCCTGGATCCTGATCTTGGTGGCCTCAAGCTCTGCTCTAATCTTCAGGCTGATTTCCTCTCTTGTCCAAAGCAAGGGGAAGGCAATCTAGGAAAGATGGAACAATTGGAGATAGCAAGTGAAATGCTGAAATAGGGCCAAAGAAAAAAGAAAACAGTAAAGAAAGGAAGTTTAATATATATATATATTGATATCGAAGGAGATCGACTCGACCTTGAATAGTTCTTGGTAAGCCTCCAGCTTAGAGATGGAGGACTCGAGCCCCACGAAAACTGTTTGGCCGACAGAGAGGAACATGGATGCCTTTATAATCCTGGGGTAAAACACCGTAGTAAAGACTGAAGAATCCCAACTCGTTGTCTAACTCGATTTATAACTGCCCGAGCTCCTAGATGTCCCTGGAATGATGAATCCCCCCAACAAATGGTCTGACCTCGTAGCCATCCGAGGTATCCAAATCTTTGGGCCAGGACTCTCCATTGTCTCGTCAACCTCCTTCACATTCTGATCGGTCCTCCTTATAGGAGATGGAGTTCGTAACAAAGGGGCACCTTGATCGCCTTCTCCTTAGGAACTCGTGACAAACCCTCTCGATCGAGCTCAGAAAACTGAGGTCAAACATCTCACTAACACTGCAAGATACCCTTAGCTCCTTGAGCATTGCAACAAACAACGTGAGAGCCCACTTCAAGATGACCTTGGACGGCTCAGGAGTCCTGTCTCGAGGTTCCTCAGAGGAAGCTTGCTCATCAAGTGCCTCGGCAACTTCAGCATCCCGGGTTCCCTAGGCACCTCATGATCTTCAGTACCTCGGCATTTGCATCATCAAAATTGTCATTCGCCTCGTCATATCTAACATCAACACCATCATTATTATCATCTGAGGCCAAGCTAAAGGGCCAATACCATCTAAGGCCGGAGACCTAGGCCAATACTAAAATGCTTTTCAAGCATTTTCAACCTCGCTGCTTTGATGGTTGCCTCATCAATAGTAGAGTCTTCCTCCTTGGAGACTTTAAGGGCCTGCTCAATGGTTTTTGCATCAATAGACAAGTCCCTATCCTTAACCTTTCCTTAAATTTTGATGCCCTCATCATCCTCAACAATGTTATCCTCATCCTTTCTAACACTATCGAGGAGTTCTTGCACAGTTCCTAAAAATATCATCTGTTATGTCCTAAAACATGGTCCAATCCATAGTCAAGAAGTTATGACTTCATCCATAGGATCTATGCAACATAGCTTGCTACAACAACGTACTCTACTTCTATAGTAGAGGTTGACACAATTGGTTGTCTCTTACTGAACCATGACACCAACCTTGCACCAAGAAATTGATATGATCCACTTGTACTTTTCCTATCTATTCTATAACCTGCAAAGTCAACATTTGAGAAACCAAACCTTATCTATTTTGAGGGTTGAGCTCATTAAAGTTTTCATTGTTGATGCATTTTCTAAACTAAACCTTTTAATCTTGTTATAAAGATATTTAGATTGATTTATGAAAATACCTATGTTACCTTGCTTCACTTGAAGATCCAAAAAGTACTTGAATTTACCCATGAGACTCATCTAAAACTTAGAGGCCATAAGCTTGCAAATTTATGACATAATTTTTCATTTGTACTCCCGAAGATGATATCATCAACACATATTTGAACCAATAAAGTGTGATCCTTGTGTTGTTTCATGAAAAGTGTTGTATAAACCTTAGCTCTATTGAATCCATGATCAATAAAAACACTTGACAGTGCTTCACACCAAGCTCTTGGAGCCTGTTCCAACCCATAAAGTGCTTTGTCAAGTCTGTATACATACTCAGGGTATTTATGATCCTCAAAATCGGGTGGTTGTTCTACGTATACTTCCTCTTACAATTCTCCATTCAGAAAGACACTCTAAACATCCATTTGATATACCTTAAAGTCCTCATGCGTAGCATATGTTAGGAACATATTTATAGCCTCAAGTTTTGCCACAGGAGTAAAGGTTTCATCAAAGTCAATACTTCTTCCTATGAGTATCCTTTGACAACTAGTCTGGCTTTGTTCCTAATAATAATTCCATTTTTATTACTCTTGTTTCTAAATACCCATTTGTATCCTATAATAGGGTAATTCTTAGGACTATGAACTAAATATCATATCTCATTTCTTTTGAATTCATTAAGTTCCTCTTTTGTAAAATGAAACATGCAAAAAGGCATTCTTTTGCAGTAGCCCTTCTACTCCTAACTAGATCCCTTGCATCACCTATAATATACTCATGATCTTCTACTCATTGTCTTCTACTTTTTCCATCATCATCTGCTGGCATTTATTGTTCTTGTTCTATTTGAATAATTGGTTAAGGCTATACTACATGTAGCTTTTCTGCCAGCCTCCTCTATAGTGTGTTGCTCTCCTTCATTTTGTTCATCATTCATTTCAACATACGCTACTGCATCTTCCTCATTATTTTTCTATGTTTATACAAGGTTAGACTCATAAAAAGAAACATGAATAATTTTCTCAATTACACTCGTATTTAGATTCACTACTCTATTAGCCTTGCTAATAGAAGAGTATCCTAGAAAGATCTCATCATCTACCTTTGATCCAATTTTTTCATTGTTGATTTTTTTCATCAATGTGAATGAAACATCTACATCCTAAGACATGAAAATAACTTATAGATAGGGTCTTTTCCTTATATAGATCATACGGGGTCTTGTTATGCAGTTTGTGTACAAGGCATCTATTTAAAACATAACATGCAACATTTATAGCCTCAGCCCAATAGCATTTAGCTAACTTAGAATCATGCAGCATGCTTCTAGCATCTTCTATTAGGGTTCTATTTTTTCTTTCTACAACCTCATTTTTTTAGCAGTCTTAGGTGCGGAAAAGTTATGTTTTATGCCATGATCGTTGCAATACTGATCAAAACCATAGTGATCAAATTCAATCCCATGATCACTTCATATTGCAGCCACCTCTAGGCCCTTTTCTGTTGAAGTTTGTCTAAGATGTCTAGCCAGCACATTACAGTTTCACTCTTCTTATGTAAGAAGAATACCCATGTATATCTAGAGAAGTCATCATCTACAATGACTAGTGTGTATTTCTTCCTTTTTTCCCCCCTATTATTCTAATAGAGTCAAATGGCTTTCAACATATACTGGACCAAATAGGTCTATATGCAATAACTCAAGCACCCTTACTGTTTGGTCAGCATTAATATTTTTGAAGCATGTCTTAGTTTTTCTTCCCATGTTGACAAGAAGCACATAACTTGTCTTTATAAAACTTTACTTTAGGTAATCCCCTTGCTAAATCTTGTGAAGCAATTTTAGACAAGTTTTTAAAATCTAAATGTGACAGTCTCCTATGCCAGAGCCATGCCATCTTTTTTGTTTCATTCGTGTAGAACCAAGTGATGTCAATATAGGAGAAGAGTTCATGAAATGTACAACATAAACGTTGTCATATCTTTTCCAAATAAACTATATCTCATTCGAATTGAGATCCCTCATGGACGGAGCCAGGATTTGAGCATCGGGGGATCAGGAGTGTACAATAAATTTTTCATTTGCTAGTAAAAAATATTAATAAATTCAAAATTTCTTACTTATCCTTCCCAAGAAAGTATAGAAACTTATTGTAAAATGGTTATATTTTCCTTGATAAATTCGATTATTTTTAGTTGAATTCGACACTATATAAACAATCGACACCTTAAGATTGATCGATTAGCATAATGGTTACTTTAACATATATTTGTAAGTTGTACTAAGAAGTTCAAAATTTTAATTTTATTTATAGTAGAAACTCAAATAATTGGAAATGAAAAATTGATAGTATAATGATGATAGTAACGGATGAAATTTACTTACCAATAAAAATTATGAAATTCCGTTAAAAATAAAAGTTCGTACATATGCTTCACAAGTTCATACACTAATGCACAGGACTTACAAGCATCAAAAACCAGGAGAAGGAGAACAAGCATTTATAGTCTACCATTTACCTTGGAAGCTAAATACAAAGGAGGAAATGAAATGCAAAAATGAAAAGAGAATATATAGAAAAAAGGGAATGAGTTTATTGAAACCAGGACAAAAGAGTAAAAGGTAGCATGGCTAACCAAGTGGGGAATGGGTCAATGTGTTCCATAGAACATATAAATATGTATTGAAATTTCTTTCATTGGGGGGGGGGGGGGGGGG
>LIEC01000303.1:12871-70813 GCA_001925005.1 Drosera capensis
GGATAATACGCTATGATGACAATGCTGTAGATATCATTGATCAAAGAAGAAATCCAAAGGGAACTCGAGTTTTTGGTGCAATCACCGAGGAATTGAAACAGTTAAAGTTTATTAAAATAGTTTCATTAGCTCCCGATATATTATAAGAGAAGACCATGAAATAGTAGGATATGCAAATTAATTTTGTTTTTAGAAATTAAGAAAGAATAAGTTAATAAAGTGTGTATTAAGTATATATCCCTTTTCATTATCAATTTGATAATTTATAAAAAAAAACTCAAAAAAACATGTTGATTATATTATATCATAATTCTTGTCACATAATTGACTTATGGACAATAAGTTATGATTCAACCCTTCAACATAAGCCACATGTTTAAAGACCAGTGAATCTGTACCAAGGATTCTATAACCTTTAGTCTTACCTGTCTTATTATCATCAAAGATTATTTGGGGACTATTTTCTTCTATAAAATTTGACAATAAGGCCTTATATCTGGTCATATGCCTTTAACATCCACTATCCAAGTATCACGTTAGGTTATGATACTCCTGCAAAAAATTTCAATATTGATCAGTCCCAAAGATTTAGGTCCTACTAAGCTAGAGATATGTACCTACGCCCAAGTTAATTCCTTGAGTGGGGTAGTGTAATATTCCGAAATTTTTAAGAATAAGAAAATATATATCTAGATATGGTAGGATATCTTTAAATGATGCAAGACTCCCGTGAAAATCTCAACCGCTTCCATAAATATTTTAATCACGTGTCGATATAAATATTTTCAAAATGAGTTAGCTTCACAAATTTTGACAAAGCATCTTGAGGAGAAGCCTAAACGTTCTGAGGAAAACAGAGACAGAGAAAAGGTAAGATTTCGACTTGCGTTTTTGTTTTCGTCTCGTATGTATGATAACCTGCCCTGTCGGATGCCGGTCGCCCCGACCCCGTAACTCATCCCTGACGATCTTCGGCCACCCAAGACGTCGGGAACCACCAACAGTCCCTGCGCACAGCCCCGTCGCCTGGAGTTCCCTCACCGACTTGGCCCCGTCGAGCCTCGTTGGAGCTACCCGATGCAGCCTCGCCTTCGCCAGCAATGCCCGTCCTCGTCGACCCTTCTTCCCGACGTCGGAATAACCAAAACGATCGAAATTTGACCTTTCAAGAACGGCGACGAACTGATCTCGGCCTAAGATCCCGAAATACCACAACCCGTTGCACGCAAACCCGACCCCCTAGATCTTCCTTGACATCGTTGGGGCTTGATTGATGTTCCTCATCGACCGATGGCCTACCCTTGCTTACTGTAGACACCCCTTGATCCTCGCCTGAAGTTTTCCCAAGCCCCTTCATGCTCGGCAGAGAAGGAGGAAGGGGATTAACCCCTTTAATCTTTAAATGAATATTAAATGTTGGATTTGTTGTACATAATGTGTAATTGTACACACTTGCGTATATTGTTTAGATATTAATGCTAGTGTACTTATGTTATTTATTTTATTATAGGTACGAAGGTTACGAAGGAGCAGGATTAAACTTGGGATTATCTGAAGGATTTTCTTGATTTTTATAAATGACGAGGTAACACACATCGTTACCATAAATTGAATTAAATGGTTGGATGTACTGTAATATAATGGAGGAGGCACAGCAAGTTGAGGAGCTCTCAGCAATTCCAACAGCTTTCAGTAAATTCCAGTCCAACCATTTTCAGTAATCGGCTCCAGCAATTTGCAATGATTCCAGCTCCTGCAGCAGCTTTTAGTAATTCAGAAGCCCATCATCTTGTAATGCACATGGTTGGCATTTAGAATAAAGAAACCCATTGTAATGCCAACCCATTTTAAGGATGTCCATGATATTCTCTGCTGTAAGGAAGCACCATGACATTCTCCACTATATTACAGCAGAGATAGTTGTAATGGAAATTATTGTTGAATGAAAAGTATTATTCTTAGCTTCTTCTTCTTCTCCGTAGTTCCTCTCTGGTTCTTTTCTTTTGATGTAGTTCTTTTCAGTTTATATAGGTCTTAATCCAATACTAGTAGTATTGCAATTATCAGTTACTTACAGCAACAATCCCATTCTTACAGCAAAATATTGATGCTGTCTTGTTGCTGCGCCTCCATTATATTACATGTACGTGACTTGATTTGGTGTGACTGTTTGATCACATACTTGAATATTAAATAAAAGAATAAATCTTGATGTGCTTGACTGTCTTGTCTGTTGAATTGCATGCCTAAATAGGTAACGATGTAACCATTAGAATATTATAGATTATAATAAATTTTTGAATTTCTGAATATTGCTTGCTCTTGATATGTGGTATCTCGTGCCGATTATTAATTTTGTAACAAATTGTTAATTCTGGTGAACTTTATAAAACGTTACAAAAATACCTGACCCCGATTGTTTATAATGGAATTATTTCCATTATGCTCGCGTATAATTTAATGTGACAAATCAATACCGTGACAGTCACCTGCTGTACATGGAAAATTAATGAAATTCATTTCATAATACATGCTTAAAAATCTTGAAATACAAATGCCGTGATAATCACCTGCTGCACATGGAAATTAATGAAAATAATTTCATGATACGTGCATGAAAATCTTGGAACCTTGAAAATCTTGAAAACTTGCAAATCTTTTTAAACATGGAATTAATGGGATTAATTTCATGTTTTCTTGAAGATATTGGAAACTTGAACATTAAGAAATTCTTGTAAATGACAATGACCGGAAGAGTTACGTGTAGTGGACTAGCTAGAGAGGGTGTGATAAACCCCTTCGCGTGCACGCAACGGCATCAATTGATGGCAGTGTTTGGTTATTATTAATCTTCTTGGGTCGACTGCAGCGACGATCTTGCTTGTTTAATTATTCCTGGTACGACCATACTAGGTAACAATTGAAATTCTTGTGGTAACTCCTCCCATGTCATAAACCTGTAAAAATCACGAAAGTCAACACCACAACATGTGAAATACACAAAAAGCATGACATGAACCTGTAAAAGCCATGTCATTAACTTGTTCTAGCCACGAAAGACAACACGACTTGACTTGAAATGCATGAAAAGCCTTAAAAACTTTAATAAAGACAAAGGTGAACGAAACAAATATTAACCTGATTAACTTGAGTTATTATACTATATGTATATATATTTATACATGTATTCTTGGCTGGCATATATTTTCTTGGTGTTGCTTGCATTGCATAGTGTTTGTGCATGGGAAACGTATGATATAATAAGCATGTCGGACCCTTGAGATAGACCTCGGGGCTTTCGAGCTCACGGTTACATGTTCGTTTAAGGTAATAAAGATTCGAGGATGGGTCCGTTACTTAGCAGGGATGATTTAATTTGGCTTGTTGTAACATTCCTTTTCTTTCTAGACATTGATTTTCATGTAACACAAGAAAATCTAAGTTGGACATTTATTGCTAGTTCCTATGTTTCTGATATTTAAACCCTTTGTAATCTTGTCGCCTTGTTTCAAATGGGTTTTGGAACGACGGTAACGTCACGTGTCGGACATGTATTGGACTGAAAATCTTGGGGCGTTACAAATAGTGCAATGTTAGGTCTTGTGACCTTCCTTGCACACTTGTGATATACAATCTTTGGTTTTGTGTGTTGTGAATTGAACTCTTTTGCTTTCAGTATTGTGGTGCAGCAGGGTACTATCTTTCCCATGGTACAGCATGGTCTGGAATAAGTATTGCCCACAAACTGGGATGTGGGAGTGGTTAGTTTTATGTCGTGATGGGAGGATAGTACACACATACATAAGTAGATGGGTTTGAAGAAAGTTGAGGTTCCTTTCTTCTACTTGGTCTTCTTTGTTTAACCTCATCAATACTCTTCTACTTTGGTTGGACGGTAGAGTTAGAAGTCTTCTACTGTCCTCTTGTAGAAGGGTACTTATATTGGTTAGTGAAGAAAAGTTGCTTCTTCTCATGGGCCTTTGGTGGACTGGGTTTACCTATCACCTTTTCAGAGGACGGTATGATAGGTTGTGATTCCTTGGGAACCTCAGCCTTATTGCTAAAGGCAAGACCAACTCTAGAGTTGTTGGATAGAATAAAGTGAATTTCTTTGAAATCACTAGTTCTTCCATTCCACTTGTCAAACTGGTGCTTGAGTTTCTTATTTTCTTTCTTGAGGTTAACCACCTCAGCTTCAATGACTTCAAGCAGTCCAAAGACTGATTCATAGTCCTTTTCAACTCTTTGAGAATGAATTTCAAGCTTGTCAACTCAGTAACAAGCTCTTCCCTTAGTCTATTTCTAACCTCCACGAGAACCTTGAAATTTGTATTTAAGTTATAGGTTTTCTCAGTGAGTTCGAGAATAATCTCTCCTATCTCTTCCTTAGAGATTTCCAATATCAATATCATATACATTTATCACTGTTGCAAGCCATAAGACATATAAGTGACTTTGGTGCTCTAAAATGAGTTTCTGAAGTTACGTCCTCATCATCAGAGTCAGTATCACTCCAGGTCCTTATTGCAATAGCCTTACTTATTATGAAAGACTTTTACTATTGTTGTTGCTGCTCAGGCTCTTCTTTGCAACAGGGTTGAAAGAAGGTTTCCTACACTGATGAGCTCAGAGTTATTTGGTGAGGGAGAATCGCTGCTTTGCATGCCCTTCCTTTTGAAGTATTTTTTGAATCATTTACTCAGAATGGTCAGCTTCTCACTTGATGCTTCTGATTATGAGTTAGAAGACTCTTCTGTAGTAGCCTTTTCTGTTGCTGTATGCCTTGAGCCCTTCATGTGTGTTTTGAGGGAGATGTGCTTCTTAATTTGATCCATGATTTGAGCTTTTTATTTCTCAATCTCCAAGTTGTAAGTAAACAATCCATACAAGTTAGAAAGAGTATTTGGTCCATTTTTTTGGACTTTTTAATTGTAGTAACCTTGGTGTCTCACTCCTCAGAAACTTCAAGTTGACTTTTCGGGGAGAAATGTTCTCTCCTAAATCTCTTGAAGTATTGAATAGAATGTTAAATCAGACAAAGAACTCAGTCAGAGTTTTTGTATTCATCTTGAGTAGCTCATGTTGCTAAATATGAAGATTTAGCTTATTCTCTCTGATTTAATTAGTGTCATCATGTCTCAATATGAAGATATCCCATCCTCCTTTTACTGTTTTGCAGTGTATGATAAGTTCAAGTACATCACTGTCTAGAGATTTCACCATTATCCCTAAGGCATGTCGATCTACTTGAATAAGTTCTTTATCTTCTTCATAGAAATCTTTTTCATCCTTGAGAACCAGTTTTTCCTTGTCATCTGGATTCAAGGATGGACCCATGGGAATGAATATTCCCTTGAGACCTATTTGTCTCATCCTCTCATCAGCCTGATCAAAGTGGAACATCATTCTGGCCTTGAAGTGATTAAACTTGTGTTTCTTTAAGAGAAGAGGATGAGCATCGTAAAGAATGAAGATTTTACTTGCTCCTAGAATTCTAAAAACACAGATTAGTAACTTGTTTATGAGCTCAAACAGTAGAGTTCCTTTTCAAAAGCTGTTAGGCCTAGAAAGATAGGCTTTGATACCAATTGAAAGTGCCAAAATGCCTGTAGTAGAGACTAGAGGGGATAAATAGTCTCTTTTTTGAAAGTTACTTCTAAACTAATAAAGAATACTTTAACAGTAAAGTTGTTTAGCAGTAATGAGCAACCTTATTGTAGTAATGCTTGTCACTTTGAGATTAGTTTTATGTCAAGGTTGATTAGCAGTGGGGTTAAGTATTCTAAAAGCAGTAAAGTAGATGCACACAGGATTTTTATACTGGTTAGGCAATATAGGTAAAATATGGTTATATCCCTTATTCTAGTCTTTCTTTGACAATCAGCGTGATATATCAAGAGGATAGTACTAAGTGTGATTGTTTAGCCTCACAATCAATGAGTCATTTTAGAGTATGTAAAAGACAACACAAACCAATATCAAGAACTACTCTTCTCCTAATCAGGACTTGACTTAACTTCTTGATCTTATTTTCTAGACACCTGCACTATGCTTTCCTTACTTCACAAGCTTGCTTTCATATTGCTAATTTAGATCTTCAACAATCAATTTCATAGAAATGTTCACTTGGTAGGCTCACTGAATAGTTTAGTTCAGAGCTTTGAAGATTCCAAAAAGTTATTATTCTGGACATCACGCATTAGTATTTATAGGCAACTCCAAGAAATGTAGCCGTTGCTGAATTCGTCCTTCCCTGAAATATCGTTTTCATGTCTTCTTGGAAACAGATTGTCTCACCCGTGACTTCTGATCTTGAAGCAGAAAGAACACTGACACTGCTATAGAAACACCTCATGACCCTTGTCTTCATCTGAACCCTTCTGCTTCACTCAGCTTTACAACACTTTATACCTTATTGCAATAACCCTTTATGCAGAAATTATCCAGGCTTAACCATCCTTTGTTGTAAATGTTCAAATGCTCAAGTCTTGTTGTCCCTATACTCATGACCTCAATGTTGTCAATTATGAACCAACCTTACTGCACATACATTGCAGACTCGCTTTTCAAGCACATGAGTCTTCACCCTTGATGCATACTAAAACTATTTTAGACTAAAGTTTACTAATCACTCAATTCTATGCATTAAGGGTTTATACTCAACACATTGCTTGAGGACAAGCAAAAGCTCAAGCTTAGGGGAGTTTTTTGGGTTAAAATAGCGTTGCGATCATGTGTTTTTGTATCCATTTCTTAATGTTTTTGAGTCATATCATACTAGACTTGATGCATACTGAAACTATCTTAGAGTAAAATTTACTAATCACTCAATTTCCTTGCATTAAGGGTTTATACTCAACACATTGCTTGAGACAAGAAAAAGCTCAAGCTTGGGGGAGTTTTTGGGTTAACCATTGCGATCATGTGTTTTTATATCCGTTTTCTCGATGTTTTTGAGCCGTATAGTACTAAACTTGCTATATTTTGCTTTATTTCGTGAGCATCGATGTTTCTATGTGTTTGAAAATGGATGTCATTCGAGCGAGGAAGCAAGAACGAAGCACATCTGGAGTCGTGTGGAGGCTTTGTTTCCCAAGTAGTGACCACAACACCCAGGGCGGGAGTGAACCAATCCAAGCAGAATTATTTTTGAAGTCTCGTAGAGACACACCAAATCCCAGGGCATGAACTGTTTTCACACCAGTGGAGAATACAAGCTTTGTTTCCCAGGCGACGGCCTATCTTCCCAGGACACGAGATATGTATCCCATTGTATAAAGCTCCTTTTGTTTTGCCTAAACATAATCATCATTTTGTTTGGGAGATGAAATCAAGGATATGGAGCAAAAGTTTAGGGTTCATTATAGCTTTTAAATCTCATTGGATCAACTTGAAATCGAAGAATTGTGGATACAAGACGAGATTCATCTTCGGTTTCATCTCTTGATTAAGTCCTTGATTAAGATCGTGATCTAGTTTGAATACATTTACATACTTTGATCTAGTTGTTCAATAATTATGTATGGTTGTGTGTTGGTTGTCAAACGTAGTGCCTCGCTTGTTTGATCACCTTGCGTCGATATTGTAGTTTGCATCGACTCCGAGAGGATAGTTATAAAGGATAGTTATAAACGTGACCTAAAAAACCCTCATTTGAGTTGAACGCAAGGTGGAGAGACCGCTTGCGTGGCTCTCGTAGTCATTTTAGGCGAGCCACCATACAAATCACTCGTTAATTGCGTTAACTTATCGTAGAGATGCGTTGAGGTGACGTGCAGTGAGATTTATCTTAGGCCTCGAGAGTGACTAAATAGACAACTAGATTAGAGTAAAACAAAATTATCATACACTAGGAAAATGAGATCACGATCCTATCTTCACATCCTCATCATTTGACGTTTAGCTTAGCGTTCAACATAATTTCTCATTTCCTTAATTATATTAGTTTAAAATCACATTCAATTACTACCGTTCTTAGAAACCTAGTTCGTCGTGGGACGATACTCTTACTCTTCTTTTTATTACTTGATTAGCGATACGTGCATTTACCTATTTACGATTTATTAAACGCTTTAACAAATATGAGATGCATCATTTACGTTCTGCTCCGACTCTGCTTTGATTTCTAATATCATCTCCATGATCTGATTCTTCATTGGTTCTTTCTTTTTTCTTTTTTTGTCTCCACCAAAACCTCATTCCACACAATTTTTTGAAGTCTTTCACTTTCCACATCCTCTCTATTTTGGAGTCAACTTTTTCTTTGCGCCAATGCGGATGCTTTAAAGAGCAGAAACTGAATACTGACATAATATCTGCAGTTTCCTTTATATATGATATCTCATGATAAGAAATCTGGCAAATACAATGCTACATGAACCAGCTGGAGCTTACGGTTTCAAACCGTACCCACCATCATTTTTTCCCAGCTGATCTTTGACCCCAACGACTACCCAATTTTACAGAAACTTTGGCAGCCTGCAAATCAACGGCAAACTATTAACATAAAAGAAAAGGGGTTACGTAAAACAGCAATCGCCATTAGAGAATGGCAACCAGTTTCATGTCTCGTCATCTCGAGGTAAGAAATCTTGGCCATGGTGTGCAGTTAACGAAAAAAGCTCTCTTTTGTCATTAACATGTTTTTGGTGTCGGTGAGAGTCAGACAAGTGAAAGCGGTAGGCTATTGCTGGTATCCTGATGCATTTGTTTTTGAACAGCTTTTATGGCCGCTACTCTAGCAGCATTAGCTGCCCGATTTGCTGCTGATACTGCCCGGTTCACCCTCTCATCAACCTTCGCAATATCATATGCTTTCTCAGCTGCTCGCCGTGCCTCCTGATCAAAATAATCATAGCCAGAAAGCTTTAGCAGCTCGTCATTGTAAATAAGGATTCACTAGCAAAGACGCCCACATAAAACAGAAAAGAAGCGTGGCCAAATTCCTGTTTTACCTGAACAGCATTGAGTACTTTCGAATGGTTGACGCCGATTGGAGAAACAGAACCGATGATGTTCTGGGTACTAGGGACATCCAGAATCCCATTGTGCCAATGACCAGCTTGGGTTTCTCCATTTCTGAACGTGTACATACCAAGGCCTTGCCGTCTTCCCTCATGCCATGATCCCTCATAACAATGTCCATTGGCAAACTTATATACTCCAAACCCGTGCATCCTATCTGCAAAGTATTCTCCAGCATATGCATCCCCATTCCTACAGAATCCAACCAACCAAAAGTAGAAAATTAGCCCAATGCAAGATTTCTGGTCATCCAGAAAATGGTCAAGCCAAAGATGCTCCCAAGCAGCAAATTTCCCTGAAGAATATACTCATTTCATAGGCAATAGGTAAATGAGTAGGCAATAAATTTTGTCACGGACAGCTGATTAATACTTCAGTGGTCATATTGCGAAGATTTTTAAACGAAATCACAGGTAAGAATTATGCATATATTCCCAAGTGATCAGGGAAGCCATGTAAACAGAAACCTTGCAACTATTGAAATGTGAAATCATATCTGTATCTCGAGCACAGTAGCCTTAAGTTACCAACGTAGTGATACCTGATGGCTACACCAAGCCTTTGAGAAAAAGCATATTTCACTTCAGTTCAAAAGATTTGGCTTGGCACAAAAGATTACAGGAGCTTAGATGTTCTAAAACAGATGATGCCAATTGTGAACTATGCCTCCTGAACACTATTGATGCACAATCCGATTACAAACAGGCATACAAGCCATGGACACACATAAAACACGACTTCAGCAACACACTTGGTTCAAAACTTGGGGAAAAAAAAATCAAAATTAGAAAGGAAAAAAACAGAAAAGAAAGAAAAGAAACTTCCAACATCCACTGCAGTTTCACGACTCCGAATTCAATATCAGAAACGTCAAGTCTACTAAGCTTGTTCTTCGTGAAGTGATAACAACAATCAGGAATCTGAAAACAAGAGAATGCTAAAGCTTAGTGGAACAAAGAACAATGAAGTATATTATCCACCCAGCTCAAAGGAAGTTGCTGATGTGTTTTGTGCAACTAAAAAACAGCTTGAACTATCGTCTTCTGAGGTCAAACAAAAAGGAAAGGACTTGACACATTTCCACCCTTAGGATGAAAGATGATTGATTGAAATGGAGAAACAACTTGGGAATACTGTCTGGGAAAATATACATGTGAAATTCATGGGGAAATTTTATAAAATCACCCATCTTATAGATGTATAGCATAAAAGATAAAGCAATTAATGAAAGCATTCATACAGAAAAAAGTGTCATGAAAACAAACGATTAACATCTGAACTCATTTCCCAGTTGACAAAAAAAAAAAAAAAACCGAACCAATTAGGAAAGTCAGGACCTACAATTGCCTTAGCTGACAGAGCATAAAAAATAAAGCTAAGAGGATCCACATGGATGGGCGCATAAGCCAGTTAAAACAACTAAACCATTTTCTTATGTGACCGATCTACCCCTCAAGCCTCTTCTTATTCTTAACATAGGAGCACAAGGAACCCAAAGCACAAGAGGAAAGAGAAGCACACAATAGGATGTCTCAAATACCCGATGGTAATGCTCAACCGAAGACAATTCGTTGGAAGATCCGAACTTTTAATCATCACTCGCATGCTCTATATTATCAAAATACCGAACATTTATCCCATGCATACATTCAAGCATCCAATCATCCACCTCAGACTCCAAATTTGGCAAGAATAAGCCTCAATAAAGCAAATTAACTCGATAAGTGGACATATTTTTAAAACATACTTAAAGAACCCTTTGTTCAGATCCACTACAGTATGTAGAAGACTAAAAGGCTATCTGTTGTTACACACAGTAAAGGCAACAAGCCATGAGCTCGTCAAGTACAACCAGGAAAATAGTTTTCCTACCTTTAACAGGTTACTTCACAACAAAGTCCATGATTATCTCTAACTGCCGCGTGAAACACCTTAACAAATTCTGTCAGAGATCATGCAACCAATTGGAATCTTTGGGAGAGGTATGATAATCAAGTATACGACAAGCTAAGGATACCAGATCTCCGTTTGCAAGCCACCGTTTCAGACTACATTGGATTATCAACTAGATGACTATTTTACTTATACATTATTTTAATCTAAAGTATAATAAAAGATAGATCAGATACTATTTAACATTATAAAGTGCTTTTCTCGCATCTAAATCCAAATGCTAACCAAATGATCCAACATCACAGCAAGATCTAAAATGCTCCATCGTTCCTCATTATTTCATAAAAACCTAAGCCTATTTCGATATCATTCTTCATACCATGTCCATTAAGATGAACTTTATCCAATAATGAAATCTCCATCCAGTCCCATGGATCACTTGAATCACCACAATCTCCTAGCATCTCCAAGAAATTCACTCATGTCTTCTCACAAACGTATGCACATATTTGGCTGATCATATGATTTTTTTTTCATGTACCATATTATAGCGAAAAAGGGAAAAACAAAATCTCTAAAGTACGATTCTTCATACTAAGCATGTTCTTGTTCAATTCTTATTTGAAATGAATATATCTCTACTGTCTTTGACAACACCTTCCTTGACATGGAACTCTACCAAACCATTTTCCACTGTACCAAACTGCACAAATATGAGGATAATTGGACAAGGGTGGTGGTGCTATGTGCCCTGCTAAGGCACAAATAAGAGGATAATTGGAGTGCATCATTCCACATAGAAAGATCAGACTGTTTTATACATTTTGGTTGTGGGCTATCCAACATCTCATAGTTCCACCAACAAGGATTTACACTAAATAAGGAATTGATGTTCCAGTTATATGGTAACAATGTTAGTTCTGAAAGGGAGGGAAGAAAACAGCATGGAACCGATTGTCTTCTTTACAAAGAGACGACAAAATTCACTCATCTGAACAAAATGGTAACACATTATGTGGGGTTGAAATGAGTAGGAAACTTCAATTCACCAACTGGGCCATCGATACAATCAATGGGTTTTTAATCAACTATGCAACTTCCTTATACTAATACAGAAACTTGGGGAAGAGCAATGACTTCCTTAACTTCGTAATATTTTCTTTTCTTCAAGCAGTCAGGCTCAAACATGCTCAGAGTTTCTTTCTGAACTTCATAATATTTTCTTTGCTTCAAGCAGTCAGGCTTAAAATGCTCAAAGTTTCAAGTATCTAGTAAACCAGATAACAACCTGATTGCCCTCAATCTCAATCACAAGCAATAGCAGTAACGAGCATTTAGAAAATCCAAGGACGACAAAAGCCAAAAACACGAGATAGCACCATACTACAGTTACACAAGATACACTAATCCAGCTAAAATAAACAAGATAGCATAGAAATGTAAGCTACCATACCCTTCATTTAAACTAAAATAGACCAATATTTCAGCATGTAAACCACAGCCATACAATCAGCATGGATCGCATACTGTTCACGAGGAATATTTGAGGTTATACTGAATAGTACACACACCAACTAAAGCTGACAAACTTGCACTAACAGATATGCAGCCGTCTGACTGTATCTTCACTTTTGCAATTTGAATACAACCTTTTGCAACTTGCAACTTGCTAAAAGTTCAAGCAAAAGAAAAAGAAGATCCGAAATTTCCTCAGATAAAGTGTATGCTAATGAATCGAGTATATGGCTATAAGGAACTAGAACTTAGTTTGTACTTTAGGCTCTACAATATATACAGCTAGCTAAGGAAACTCTATCTGCAGAATAAAGGACAAATCTTTTTTCTTTTCCCTGACACCAATACCCTCAGACACCAATAGATACTCCATCCAGCTATGCATTTTTAGGGTATGCATTGAACTCTTCAGCCACGACAAATAGTCCTAGTAGACAAGTCCATCACTTCAGATGCAAGTAAAAACATTCTCGAAGAGAATTTAGTTGTTCAGTACCATTAGCAGGAAAATGTTGCATAGTGCGATAAATTGCATCACATGAGACATGGCACAAAAACCAGAACCTAATTGCATCAGAATACGAGGACTGAAGGCCATTATCAAACAAATGTGAAACAAAGTTCAAAGCAAATTCAGGATTACCTGAAATTGTAATGACCAAGGCCATGCTTGACACCCCACTTGAATTCACCAACATATCGACTCCCATCCTCACAGGTATGGATACCGCAACCATGACTCTGCCCATTGGACCATTCCCCAGCATACACATCTCCGGTGTAAAATCTATACACCCCATAACCATGCCTGAGCCCTTGCCTGTACTGTCCCCTATACCGACTCCCTCTCGCCCACGTCTCGACCCCATGCCCGTCATAATTCCCATCAATCCAATCCCCCTCGTACCTCCCACTCATGTAGTAGTAATACACTCCGCTCCCGGAGCACTTCCCTTTATGAAACTCACCCTCGTACACATCCCCATTGCTGTAAACCTGAACCCAACACCCCGAACCCAACCTCTTCTTCGATTTCCCCCTGGAGCCGATCGACCAAAACACAGGTAAAGGCGCCGGGTTCACAATTTTGCTACACTTGAGCCTGATCGGGATCGGGAACGGGAACGGGCGTGAAATCCAAACCCTAATCGACGGCAGCCTTAGGAGTGCCAGATTAAGCGAGAACAGCAGCGCAGCAGAGAACGCAACCGCAGACAAGAAATCGAGCACAACCGAACGGCTAGGGTTCGAAACCAGGAAGTAAAAGAAGGGAAGAACCAGCAAGAACACAACCCTAACGTGGCATCGAATACGATACCTCAGCTGCTTCAGCCGCCTCAGAACCCTCAAACCCGCCGATCTCGTCACCGAAACAATCACATCAATGGACGGGCACCGCGATTTCAACCTAATAAACCTAAACCCCAACCCCCTCGATTTCGGGGTGGGCAGAGACGACGACGGCGCACTACTACTCGAAAACGGGCCAATCAAAGAACGCAGCGTCGGGGACTTGACCAGAGAAGCAGCAGACGGATGAATCAACGGCCGCTTCAACAACACCGAGTTGTTGTCGTTGTTGTTGCTGCTGCGGCTGAAATGGTTAGGAACCGGAGATGTCGCCGACGTAGGTGTTGACGATGTCGATGTCGGGGATACGGCGACGATGAAGGAGTTTGAATCGGGCGCACGTACATGTTGTTGTTGTTGTTGTTGTTGTTGTTGGTTTTGATGGATTGAGGAAGAATAAGGGAAGAGGAGGGGTGGGATTGGGTTGAAATCGGAAGAGACGCCGCTGCTTTCTGTTCCGATCTGGACTTCTGATTTCTTCTGATGCATCACATATGGCTCGATGATTCAATTTTCATGTTCATCACATCACCCCCTTCAATAATATAATGCTGAGTCTGAAGTTTCTTGTGTTTGCGGAATTTGTGATGTTTTGGATTTGGTGTGGCTTTGAAGAGAGTGGTGAGTTTTGGTTTCTTGGGGAAGAAAAGGGCGAATGATGCGTTTGGGAATATGCTTTTTTTTTGCGAGGAAACTTGGTAGCGTGGTCTGCGTGGTTAATTGTGATTGATGATGATGAGACTCGTTGGTGAGACGGAGTACGAGACTGCGGTCCGGGGATGATATGATCAGTTGATCACATTTCCAACCATGTTTTCCTTGGAACAACTTAACAAACTTGCACTCCATCTCTTCCAATTCATCTGTGTAGTTTTCATGTTGACTACAATACTATTCCTTGCATCATATCATATAAATAAAAATAATAAATATTATATATATAAAGATATATTAAATATAATAGTAAAAAAATTATTGTTTTATTATAATAAAAATACTATTCCTGTTAGGATTTTATATAATTATAATTTTATGAAAGATTTTATATGTATAATTATTATATACTTTTTATTTGATCCAAATATTTTGTTAAATTTGAGATATTAAATTTTATATTTCGTTAAAATTAGTTAAAATTACTATCAGATTTTAATTGGTTAAGATATATGTTACATATTAGATTAGAAGTTATTTGATTAGTTTTAATTTTTTAAATTGTCATTTTTTAAAATGAAAATAATATCTTATCATATTGTTTGTCATCGAAATGGTTTATCGCGGTTTGTCAGTCTTAAAAAAAACTCAATAATACAATATATAATAGAATATTGTCCCGTACGCTTCACGAGATGACAAATCATAAAAAAATAATAGTGATAAAAATTACTGTATTATTATACTAAGTGAGGATTTAATGTATAAAATTATAAGGATTTTTTATAATTATTTATTTGTGAAAGATTTTATATGAATGCTTATTTTATATTTTTTATTTGATCCAAATATGTTGTGTCAAATGTATGATATAAATTTTTATATTTAGGTTAGATAAGTTAATGACCCATCAATTTATAAAAAAAAAATCATGGTTATTAGATTTAGATATGATTTTTAATTTTTTTTAATTAGAAATTTTATCATATAGAATCACAGTGATTAGATTTTAATATTATTAGATTAATAAAAATCAAGTTACGGTGATGGATGTGAGAGGAATCGAGATGTTATTTTAATTTTAATTGATTAAGATACATGTTATATTAGATTTTTTTAATCGATTTTAATTTTTTTAAATGATATTTTTTGAACAATGAAAATAATTCTCCATCATATCGTTTGCCATCGAAATGGTTTGTCACATGTGCCATGCTTAAAACAGCCTGATAATACGATATATATTAGATTAGATTAGATTATAAATATTTTAATATAATGACCAAACGATACAATCTAATCTAATATATATGGTATTATCCAATGTTTTTTAAGCATGACAAATACAACAAACCATTTCGATGATAAACGGTCTCAAGAGACATTATTGTCATTTTAAAAAAAATTACAATACAATATAATATAATCTAATATAATATCAAATATATATCGTATTATTTTTAGCGCAACAAACGTGCCAAACCATTTTGATGGTAAACAATATGACAAAAAATTATTGTCATTTTTAAAAAAAATTAAAACCAATTAAATAAAATCATTATTGTCATTTTCAAAAAAAAAAATCAGTTAAAAAATTAAAATGATTAAATAAAATCTAATATAATATTTATCTTAACTAATCAAAATTAAAACAACATCATGATTCCTTTTCTCAACAACCATCGTAACTTGATTTTTATTCATCTAATATATATCAAAATATAATCACTATGATTTTACATGATAAATTTCTCAATTTAAAAAATAAAATCATATCTAAATCTAATAACCATGCTTAATTTTTAAAAAATTGTTAAGTCTTTAACTTAGATAAACTAAATATAAACTTCAATATCTCAAATTTAACACAACACATTTGGATCAAATAAAAATATAAAATAAGCATTTATACAAAATCTTTCACAAACAAATAATTATAAAGAGTCCAAATAATTTTATGTATGAAATCTTCATTTACTATAACAAAACAATAACTTTTATCACTATTATCTAACATTATTATTTATTTATAATTTTTCGATTCGTGTAACAAATGTGACAATATTGTAGTATATTATCCAATCATTTTTAAGCATGACAAACTATTTCGATGAAAAACAGTATGACGAGACATTAGTGTTATTTTAAAAATTACACTTAAAATTTAAAAGCAATTAAATAAAATCATTTTTGTCATGTTAAAAAAATATTAGTTAAAATAATTAAAATCAATTAAATAAAATCTAATCTAACATATATATTAACAAATCAAGATTAAAATAACATCCTGATTCATTCCCTCAACAATCACTATAGCTTGATTTTTATTAATCTGATATATATCAAAATTCTAAATTAAAAAGATAAAAATCATATCAAAATCTTATAACCATGATTTTATTTTTCTTTTATAAATTGTTAGGTATTTAACTTATCTAAACTAAATATAAAATTTAATATCTTAAATGTAACACAACATATTAGGATCAAATAAAAAAATATAAAATAAACATATATATACAAAATCTTTCACAAACAAACAAAAAATTTTATATTTGAAATCCTCAATATCCTCATCTAATCTAATCTAATCGAGTATATATCGTTTTATCCTTGTCATTTTTAATTAAAAAAAAAATTAATCATTCTAATAAAAAAGCTAATCTAATACGATCTAATTACACAAATTGTTACATAAAATGATCTTAATTTAATAAAAATATCAATTTACACATATATAATATGATCATAATTTAATAAAAAAGTCTTATATATACTACCTCTGTCCCATAATTCTGTCAATATATACGTATTTGTATTATTTTATATGTATAAATATAAGTCTCGTTTTCATATCGAATCACGTCCGATTGTCCCGCAACATGCATGACATTGAAATATGTAACTTACATTGAAATACGTAACTTACACAATCACTAATGTTTCACGATAAATTTATAAAAAATTACGTTTGATCGTCGTTGTACGCATGTCAAATTTTACATCGACATGTTTGCGTAGTCAATCTGTTGCAACATTTGTGGACGAAGGGAGTATAAAATTTTATATACAGTAATATTGATATGTAATTTTTCTTTATTATGACTATTCTATTATAATTACTCATCCCTTGCAGTGCACAAATCAATATTCTAATATGTATATATCGTATTATTCAGTCGTTTTTAAGCTCACCAAACGCATCAAACCATTTCGATGGCAAACGGAATGATGGGGCATTATTGTCCTTTTTAAAAATTACACTTAAAAATTAAAGCCAATTAAATAAAATCATTATTATGTTTTAAAAAAATAACAGTTAAAAAAATTAAAATCGATTAAATAAAATATAATCTAACATATATCTTAATAAATTACATAAAATATTCAGATAGCAAACCAACTAAATGACAAATAGTCTGACAATCGACATGGAACGACAAGGTATTTACGTAGTTTTAAAAATTTTAAAAGAGAATCATGTAATTCCGTATAATTATATTAACAAAATCTTTATCTAATTAATTCTAGGAATTCAATCACGAGGTGAACGGTCGAGATTAATTGTAAAGAATTTAAAAAAAAAAAGATTCTAATCTTATGGATATAAATAGTCTCATCAAATTTTTTTAAACCAAAGCTTGTTTTATTACATCATTCTTCATAAATAATTTTGGAACAAATCTCATTGATGTTCGTGATTGGGTTTAGATTGCATGTATCTGGGACTCACCTAGTCTTGTTCAAGACAAAAATTTCTAGTTCATGAATCGTGATTGTGATTGTTGTTGTCGTATTATACCTTAAAATGGATACAATTGACACATAAACATCAAGATGCTTTACGAGCCCCGAATAATTGGTTCATTGATTTGAAAAAAGATTATATATGAGCTATTTATTTGACATATCTATTTATTTCAAATATTTACAACCAACACCTAAACTAGGTGCATCGGCTAGTTATCATTTAACCAATTCACAATTAAACTATCCCATCTCGCTTTCAGGCATGGCAGATAATTCTACCTGCTTAACTTCTTCTGAAGCAATGAAGAGGATAAAGAATTAATAATGCTGATTGATAGGAATGAATGTACAATCCCTCTAATTGTATAGAAATTGATAAACAAAACTTAGAAGTATTAGCCAAGATGTTGTTAGTGTGTTAAGGCTGAAAATTAGTTAGTAATCTGCAGTATAGGTTAGACGCTGGATAGCATTATGGGCCACCATATGGGGCCTATTATAGAGACTTTCATCTAGGTAGCTAAGACATTCATGGATAACAAAAGACCTTCAAATGCTTCGGGATCTGGGATCAATCTTGCAGACAAGGGCCAACTTAGCAATGCATAAAAGATTGCAGTAGATCTGGATGCAGACAAGATTGCAGCAGTGACTGGGTGCAAACGAGGTCTCAACGGTACTGAGTAACAACAGACTGGAGTGTAACAAAGATGGTTGTTAAGGTTATGGCAGAGGTCTGAGGATTGGTTAAATCAAAGATTTGAGATATAAAGTGACAGTATGAGGATCAAAATACAGCCGTGCTGTCAACATTAGTGAAGGAGTCACATGTGATGCTAACAGAAAGGTTATCAACATCAGGTCAAGTATAGTCACGGGTTCATTCCCTCACCCTATAAAAAGGGATCAAAGAGCTCAAGAAATAGTGTTGTTGAACAAAGAATTGAATGTACAAAGTGTGTAAAATCAATCTGAATTCAAGGCTGTTCAAATGAGTTGAATTGAAGAAGGACAGGAAAAAGAGGGTTCGCTAGTTTGCATTGAAGAACAGAAGTTGTAGTAGAGTCTAGCAAAGGATCTAGGCTCTTTGGCTTTGACAAATTAGGTAGCTTATAAAGGGATTGTCTTGCAAGCCAAAAACAAAAAGATAGTGAACTCACCTCTTGAATTGACTATACTGATCATCAAGGAAAGATTTGACTAACCTCTCGTTTTTCAGTTGATAACGAGTCTGAAACAATATAAATCATATGTTCTCCACTCACTTTTATTGCTTTGAATTCTTAGAACTATTAGAATAAATTAAAACAGCAAACAGAGACAAACTCTCAAAGTACAAGTCTCTGCTACACACGCTCTTGGTAGTTTCCAAAGATCATCAGTGTACTTGAAACTAAAATTCCGCAGAATTACACTAAAAAATTTAATACAGTCTATTCACTCCTTCTCTAGATTGTACCTTTGAATCTTACACTAATGAATTATCATGATATGACAGTATTAATTTTTGCTTGTTAAGGTTACTTGGGGTCAAAGAAATGTAATTTGTCTTGCATTCTTTTCATTAGTTAATCACCAGACATGGAATGAGTCAATAAGCTGTACATTGACTTACTTTTTTGCTCATTCATATGAAAAGATGGCAAAGAAACACAATCAAGAAGGATTGGCTTTATGATAAGGTCGTGGTCAAGAATGGGGACATGGATAAGGTAAGTATATTGCACCTCGTAATAATCGGGACCACAAAAAGCATAAGGAAAGCGAAATAATACATGGGTCAATCTTGAGACCCAAAATCAACAAAAACATCACGAACATGCATGTCATCGATGTGGTGGCAAAGGACATTGGTCCAGGACTTGTCGAACACCAAAATATTTAGTGAATTCATATCAGCATTCCCAAGAAAAGGGCAAACAAGTTGAGACCAAACTTATTATTCAAAAAGCAACAACCCCATACAATGTTATCTAGAATCAAACACTGCCAGAAGATACAATGTCAAAAGATACAACTCATCTGGATGTATCGAATTTTATCCAATCAAGCATGCATCTTCGAGAAGAGGATGATCTTGATTAGTTATATGTAATTTTAATTTATTTATCTCATTCCTTCTTGTATGTGTGTTTATTTATAGGAATAAAAAATCACTTATTTCTGTTTCAATTGAATAAAGGTTTGTGTGTTTATTCAAAATATTTATAGATAATTACAAATGGGAGAAGAAGATACATGCATAGCGGATTGTGCCACGACTCATACTATTCTTCAAAATGAAAGATTTTTCTCTTATTTAACATTAGTAAAAGCTAATGTTGGAATAATCACTGGAAGACTATGTTCAATTGAGGGAAGAACCAAATATTTCACATCTACGAGTTTTTAGGTGTGTTGTATATGTTCCAATCGCACCACTCCAGAGAACAAAGATGGGTCCCCAACCTAAACTAGGGATATATGTTTGTTTTGAATTTCCCTCCATAATATGATATCTGAAACCATTAACTGAAGATGTGTTCACAACAAGATTTGCATATTGTCATTTTAATGAAAATAAATTTCCAAAATTAGAAGGAGAAAAGAATAGAGAAGGAAAACATATTTCATCAAAAATTTGGGATGAAATATCATGAAAATCATCATTATTGTCCTCTAATGATCCTCGTACTAGTCAATCTGAACATGAAGTTCAAAGGATTATTCATTTACAGAGTATCACAAATGAAATGTCTCACTCATTTACTGATTCAAAGAGAATAGTTAATCTTATATACTAGCTATAAATGCTCCTGTCGAAATTTTAATATCAAATAAATACAATACTGGCAACACTCTAGAAGAGTGTAAACCTCGTGTCAAGCGTGGTAGACCCATTGGTGCAAAAGATGCAGTTTCTCATAAAAGAAAATCGAAAGGTAGTGATGTTCTCGAAGAAATCATTTCAATGGATAAATGCATAAAGGTGATTGATGAAAATATAGTAACTAATAATGCTAATGAGAATACTATCGAGCAACAATCACTTACAATTGAAGAAATTTTGATTAATTATGCTAATACGCATATTGTGTGGGATAGAAATAAAATCAAGATAGATGATATTTTTGCCTATAATGTGGCATTAGATTTCATGAATCCAAATGAGGATTCAAAACCACGTAGTGTGGATGAATGTCGACAAAGAAATGATTGGTCAAAATAAAAGGATGCAATTCAACTAAAATTGGGTTCTTTGACTAAACGTGAAGTTTTTGGACCAATACTTCAGACACCACAAAATATCAAACCGGTTCGATGTAACTGGGTTTTCGTTCAAAAATGAAATGAAAAAGGAGAAATTATGAGACATAAAGCGTACTTAGTTGCTCAAGGTTTTTCACAGATATCAGAATGGGATTATAATGAAACCTATTCTTCTGTGATGGACGAAATTACGTTTCATTTCTTAATTAGCATGGCTGCTAGAGAAGGATATGATATGTGTCTAATGGATGTTGTGATAACATATTTATATGGATCGTTAGATACTGACATATACATGAGAATTCTTGAAGGATTTAAGATGTCAAGTAATACACAACCACGAAACTTGTACTCAATTAAATTACAACGGTCATTGTATGGATTAAAACAATCTGAAAGAATGTGATATAATCCTCTTAGTGAGTACTTGTTAAAAGAAATATATGTCCTTATGTTTTTACCAAGAAAACCAATTCTGGTTTTGTTATAATTGTCGTATATGTAGACGATTTAAATGTTGTTAGTACTCCAGAAGAGATCATACAAACCGATGGTTACTTAAAAAGATAATTTGAAATAAAAGATCTTGGTAAAATGAAATTCTGTCTTGGCATATAGATTAAGCATTTGTCCACTGAAATTTTTGTCCATCAATCGACATATACATAAAAAGTCTTATGTCATTTTTATATGGATAAAGCTCACCCTTCAAGTACCCTAATGATTGTTCGATCACTTGATATGAAAAAGGATCTATTCCGATGACAAGAAGATGGAGAAGAGATACTTGGGCTAGAAGTTCCTATCTCAGTGCTATTGGTGCTTGTACAAGGCCTGATATTACCTTTGCTGTTAATTTATTAGCAAAATTTAGTTCTTCACCAACTAAAAGACATTGGAATGGAATAAAGCAAATATTACATTATCTTCGTGGAACTACATATATGGGTTTATTTTATTCAAAAGAGACAAACTCACATCTCATTGGATATGCACATGTAGGATATTTGTCTCATCCACATAAAGTAAGATCGCAAACTGGGTATATATTTTTACCTATAATGATGCTGCAATTTGGTGGAAATCCACAAAGTAGACATTAACTGCTACATCTTCAAATGATTCCAAACTACTTGCTATTCATGAAGCAAGTTTATGTGCTTCAGTCTATGATCCATCACATTCAAAGTTCATGTGGATTATTTTCAATTAAAGACAACCCTACTATAATATACAAAGATAATACAACATGTATTATACACCTCAAAGAAGGGTACATAAAAGGTGATAAAACAAAATATATATCTCCAAAATTCTTCTTTACACATGATATTTAAAAGAATGGAGATATAAATATCCAACAAATTTGATCCAGTGCAAACTTGACAGATCTATTCACAAAGGCACTTCCTAAAGAAACTTTTGAGCTACTCAGACATAAAATCAAGATTCGACGACTCAAAGATCTCTCTGGTTAAAGATGTCTCAAAAACGTGAGCTAATTTTGAGAGGGAGACTGTACTCCTTTTCCTTCGATCAGATTTTTATCCCAACGGATTTTTTCTGACAAGGTTTTAACGAGACAGTCATATTCCCATAACTAGACAAGTAATATATTAGTATAACATTTTGTTATTGCTTCGTCATCCAAGGGGGAGTGTTGAATGATGTGCAATGGTGACTGAGAAAAGAAAGATGCTCCACCCAACCCACTATCCCACTCAAAAGATGCTTCTCTTCTATGTATAAAAGAAGAAGAGCTCACTTCCCATTGTACTACGACTCGGAAATTCTTCCAGAGTGTTTCAATACAAGTGCATATGTGCTATTGGAGTGTTTGTACATCAATAAGCTAATTATAACATTGCACTCATTTGATTTTATTACAGCTACGAGAGCACACATCTTACACATTGGAATAGGGAGAGAGAGCTGTTGGAAAGTTTTCAGATGGGTGAATTAATTTAAAATCCTTATTAGAAATTAAACTTACATTTTACTCAATAAAATATTTTGGCATATATTTTGTCTCCCATTTGCAATATGCCTTTTGTCATTAAAAAAAAAGCCCAAACTACCTGCGCCTTTCTCTTTTCTCAAACCTAAACCATTTCTTCAAACCAAAAAAGAAACTCGATTCTTCAAACCCCCCAAATTATTTACCTTCTGCTCCCCATCATTGATTCCCTCCTTCTTCCTATCATCGATTTGTAACTTCAGAAAGTATCTTTTGATGAGGAGTAGATTGGGTGTGGTGCGTTTGGGATTGTTTATATGGGGATGAATCTGGATCCCGAGGATTTGCTACTAATTAAGTAGGTTTATGATAGGGTTTTGGGGGATTGGGTTTGATTTTAGGGTTTTCGAGTTTTGATTTTGAAAATGGGTGATTGTAATCAAGAACAGACTAGAAAGGGGTGAATAATGTGTTCTTCTCAAATGTTGACAACTAAAAATCTTGTCCATAGCGGAAACAACTACCTAATCAAACAGATCTAAACTAATCTGAACGGATGCTCAGAAATAGATGATAAACAAAATATCAACTAATCAAGATTCTAACAACTTAGGTCTAACTATCATATCAATGATCTGTTAGACTATCAAAAAACAAGTATCTGATCTAACAAAAATCAAGAATGATCAAGAAATAATGATCTATCTAGTATCCTGATGATTTAGCAATGTTCCAACAAACAAGATTGCGAATTCAGACAAACGAATAGACTAACAGATCAAACACGAAGAAAGCAGGAAATCAAGAACACATAAATTATAGTGGTACAAACTAAAATCAGTGTAAGTAACGGATTTGAACTTAATCCACATTTTTTCTTGTTACCATTGTGCTGCACAAGAAGGGAATTCACTAGATCACTTCCGATCACAGACAACAGATAGAGTTTTTAGGCTTACTCTTCAATTTTTACACACAATCAAATCACATCAAACCTGATAATGTTCTGATCCACTCAAAATCCATCGAAACACAATCGATCGTAAACACAAACTCATAGAGATCGAAGATCACATTCTCAACAATGATACAAGGTTTAACCTGTTAGGAAACAAGCTTTCGCTTGAAGCTGCCAAGGCCACAACTACTTAGTAGACAACCACATTTGAACTAAAATCCTTTTGAGCTACAATTGAAGTCCTTATAGCAGCAATAAATGCTAACAAAAAGGGGGAGAAGGCAGCAAAGAAAGGAAAGAAGTAGCAAGGCTATCTGGAGAGAAGGCAATAGAAAAAGGGAAAGCAGTAGCAAAGCCATCTGCAGATGAGCTCAAAAGAAATCAACAGCAGTAGCATAAGGAGAAAGGGATGAAAAGCTGTATAAGCCTCAAGGAGAGCAAACCTACAAGAAAGTCATCAAGACACAAATCTTAGGGGCAGCGAACCCTACAAGAAAGAATATCAGGGCACAAAACTCACAGGGAGCGGTCCCATGGGGAGAAAAAAAGGCATTACAAAACATCAGAGGATCAGCCTCATAAGAGCAACAAAGGTACTAAGCATCACAGGTAGAAAGGATATATCCTTTGCTGCACTTAAGTATAAGAAATAGGATTAATTTTCTTTTAAAAAGTGTATTTAGTTAGTAAGCTTGTTGTTTTACTTAGAAGTTTTGTTAGCATCAATTTAGGGGAGAATGATAGGAATGTGCAATTCCTCCAATTGTATAGAAATTGATGAACAAAAGTTAGATATATTAGACATGATATTATTAGTGTGCTAAGGCTAGGAATTAGTTAGTAATTTGTAGTATAGGTTAGATGCTAGAGAGAAGATGGCCACAGATGGAGAGCATTGTGGGCCACCAGTTGTAAAATACAATAGAGAATTTCAACAAGGGAGCTAAGACATGCATGGACAAGAAAAGAAATGCAAATACTTTAGGATCTGGGATCAATCTTACAAACAAGGGCCAACTTAGCATTGCATAAAGGATTACATCATGTTTGGGTGCAAACAAGGTTGCAGCAGTGACTGGGTATAGACGAGGTCTCAACGGTACTAAATGCTTCCTGGACTGCACTAGAGATGGTTGCTAAGGTTATGACAGAGGTCTGAGGATTGATCAAATCGAAGATTTCAGGTATGTAGTGATAGTACGAGGATCAGAATACAGCTATGCTAACATGTGTTGCAAACAGACAGACTGTCAACATCAGGTCAAGTATAGTCACGGGTTCATTCCCTCGGCCTATAAAAAAGGATCGAGGAGCTCAAGGAACAGTGTTGTTGAACAAAGAATTGAACGTACAAAGTGTGCAAAATCAATCTAAATTCAAGTCTATTCAAGTGAGCTGAATTGAAGAAAAATAGGAAGAAGAGGGTTCACTAGTCTGCATTGAAGAACCGAAGCTACAGTAAATCCAGCAAAGGATCTAGGTTCTTCGCCTTTGACAAGTTAGGTAGCTTATAAACGGGTTGTCTTGTAAGTAAAAAACAAGAAGATAGTGAACTCACCTCTTAGATTAACTACATTGGTCAACAAGAAAATATTGGACTAAGCTCTCGTCTATCAGTTGATAACGAGTGTCTCAACTAGTATAAATCCTATGTTCTCTATTTGGTTTCATTGATTTACATTTTTAGAACTGTTAGAAATCAATTAAAACAGTAAACATAGACAAACTCTCAAAATACAAGTCACTCCTGCAAATACCCTTGGTAGTCTACAAATATCATCAATGTATTCGAAACTAATATTCCGTAAAATTATATTGAAAAATTTAATCCAAGAGCTGAGTTCACTATCTTCTTGTTTTTTGCTTACAAGACAACCCTTTTACAAGTTATCTAACTTGTTAAAGGCGAAGAACCTAGATCCTTGTACAGATCCTTCACTGGACTTTGTTATCGCCGCAGTTCTTCAATACAGACTAGTGAATCCTCTTTTTCCTGTTTTTTCAATTCAACTCATTTGAGTAGTTTTGAATTTGGATTTGTTTTTTTTTTTTTTTTTTTTTTTTGCAATGTTCAATTTTTCATTCAACGGCACTGCCTCCTTAAGCTCTTCTATCCTCTTTTATAGGGTGAGAGAATAAACCCGTGACTTGTGTACTTGATTTGATGATGACAGCTAGTCACATGTGAACCTTCACTGATATTGATGGCTTACCTTTTCCAGATCCTCATGCTGCCACATTCTAAACCTCAAACCTTAGATTTGATTGATCCTCATATCTTTGATCCAACCTTAGCAATCATCTCTGCTGCACTCTAGTCTGTTGTAACTCAGTCTGCACTTAGTACTGTTGAGACCTTGTCTGTACCCAGTCATTGCTGTAAGCTTGTTTGCAACTAAATCTGATATAATCCATGCATTGCTGTGTTGGTTCTGATCTGCAAGTTCAATCCTATATCCTAAAGCTTTTATAGGTCTTTTGTTGCCCACGCATGTCTTAGTTTCTTAGCCAAAATTCTCTATAGTACTCTACATCTAGTAGCCCACACAATGCTCTTCATCTGTGGTCGTCTTCTCTCTAACATCTGACCTACACTGCAGATATCTACCTAATTTCCAGCCTAAGCACACTAACAACATCATTGCTAATACTCCTAAGTTTTGTTCAATAATTTCTATACAATTAGAGGGATTGCACATTTCTATCAATCTCCCCCTAAATTTATACTAACAAAACCCCTAAGTAAAATAACAAGCTAACTCTTTAATTTACATTGTTTGATAAAAAAGCTTAATCTAATTACTTACACTAATGTGCAACAAAAAGTATATCTTTTACCTGTGATGCTCACTGTTTTTGTTGCGTATGTGTGACTGGTCCTAAGATATTCTGTGATGTGTTCTTCTTTTCGTATGGGGCTATTCCCTCTGAGATCTTTGCCTTGATGGCTTTTCTTGTAAGGTTTTCTCCCCCTGAGTTTTATGGCTTGATGACCTCTCCCCTTGAGGCTTTTACCACTATTGCAGCCCTTTCTCCCTCTACTACAGTTGTTGATTTTCTTTTGAACTCATCTGTAGTTCTCTCTTACGCTGCCTTTTCCCTGGCTGTATCTTTCTCTGCTGCCTTCTCCCAAAAAGCCTTGTTGTCTCTTTCCTTTTCTCTATTATCTTCTTCCCCTTTTCATTAGCACTGATTGTAAATATAAGGGTTTCGATTGTAGTTCTCAGGACTCTTAGTTCAGATGTGGTTGTCTGTTGAGCAACTGCAGCTTTGGTAGTTTCAAGCTGAAGCTTGTAATCTAGTAATCCAAGCCTTGTTTCATTGTTATGAATGTCCCCCGTAAGCTACTATTTGGTGGCTTACAAGGATGCTTAAAGTTTGTATATGTCATCTGAATGTTGTCCCCTTAGCTTATTCAGATTTGAGGAGCTGAGGTTATACTGTTGAAGATTTTGGGTATTAGCCCTTTGTGTTTGATCTATAAGACCTTTAACCATGTTGGAGAGAGTTTTCTGGAAGTCTTCAAAGCACTTTTTCTTAGTATTCTTCTCAGCTTCCAACTCGTTTTCAACTAGTTGCAGACTGTTGAAGAGTTCCTTGAATACATCCCTTGTCCACTGATGCATGTCGTAGATTTTTTTATCCAATTGTCTGAGTCTGTATTCAACTGCAGTTTTTTATGGAGATGACTCTTGATGTGCAGATGGCTCAGTCTCTGCTACTGTTCTTATAGTAGAGAATGGTCTTTCATGGATTGATGCCATTCTAATATTTGCAAGTGCTTGCCTCAGATTCCTAGATGCAATGTGTGGTGTCATCTGAGTAAGTCTTAGGGAAGACCTACAGATAGTGGACATTCCCTAGTTTACACCATTCCAATTGAAGAGGGGGTGAAAACTCTAGGTTTAGTGGACATGAATCTTGATGCTGCTCATTTTCTTTGTTAGAGGGAATGCCACTCATCAGGTGTTTGTTGATTTCTTCAAGGATGACACCTTTGAGAGTGTTCTCTGCTGCAGTCTGCTCCTTCGTTGGCAATGAGTTATTTTCCACTGATTTGTCCTCTACTATGACTATTTCCTCTATCTGTGTGGGAGTGAGGTCAAATGTGATTACTTGGGTGAACGTTACTTGTACTGTGGTCTGTTGATAGTCTGCAGTAACTTCTACTATGGTAGTCTTTGTGTCATCCCTAATTGGTGATGCCTCTGCTGCTGTCTCCTCCTGCACTGTTGGTTCTTATGAAAAAGTATGCTCTGCTGCTGGGGACTTGATTGTATATGACTCTACTGCTGGCTCTTTTACAGCAGATGGTTCTGCTATTGATTTCTCCTGGATCCCTTCTTTAGCTATCTCATCAACGATGTCATCATCATCATCCAATCTTTGTTCTTGAGCCATCTGTATTTATCCTATATCTTGTGATTGGTCCTGATGGAATAACCTTTGGTCTTGAAACTTTGGATATCCTCTTGATCACAAGCTTGTGCTGCTTGATGAATTTCAGGATCATTACTTTCTTTTGAGGCTTACCCAGCATTTCATCGATCTTGGCTTAGTGTTCTTGAATCTTTTTCTTATATGGCTTTGACTCAGAATATAATCTATGTGTACAATAACTATCAATATGTGTACTACACTGTGTTGCATTAGTTTAGTTAATTCATTGCACATTATGTACCAAAGCATAGATTTTGTGTATAATTTTTAACAAAATCGTCTACTGCATCATATGCTATGTGTACTATTTATGGCATTAACTTATACTTTAGATGATGCGCTATGTACTAAAGTCCTAATTTTGTATGAACCAACGCTCTTGATTCTATGTGAAAGATCTTTCGAGGAGTCGTTTCAGTGGATTTTGCCATTGGCAAGATGAAGATCCCCATGCTTTCTAAGTGTTGTTGTTGTCTCCAACCAACGTTATAATTTTCTATTGATGTATTATAATGTCTTTCATTACTACAGTATATACATTGCACAACATATTGTGTTCGACAACCAATCGAATACATAACATTTGAATACATATCGTTCGAATAAATAACTTGCTATTAAAACACAATCAACCTTTCATGTCGCGTTCCCTGTTCATTTCCAAAAATAAATACAACGCGTTGCTCCTATTACAGCATTGCGATAACGTTGTTATCAGAGAACTCCATGTGACTAAATAATCACACTTCTCATACAACAAATAATCTCAAACCATCATCCCAAAACCCACATTACCCGTAACCTGATATCATCGAATTCCACAAACCAAATCTCGAATCCCAACCCGACCAAGCACCTTTGTCGCTTCTTCCACCGACCCAATCTCGAAGATCCACTAACCAAACCACTCCCACAAACCACATCCATCCCAAACTCGAACACCAAAACTTCACCATGTACAACCCTCATCCTATAAACATCATTCTTATAGCACACTCCCGTATCAAGCACGTGAACATATAGTTTCCCGACCTAATCAGAACACTTGAGATTTTTGGTGAATTTAATAGAATAAGTTTTGATGAAATTTGAATAAAGAAAGATGAGGTTGAACATAAAGAAAAGTGATGGTGGATCCCAAGAGCAATAAACGCATGGTTGAATTCAAATCCAAAATTCCAATCCCATACCATCATCCATTGGGGGTAAATTGTACAAAATTCCCTAAATAGAATGTTGCATGTATATGAAAATATTTTGGGAGGCAAAATGTAATACCCCCTCCTTCCAACGTATTTTACAACATGTACATTTTTCAGCCTGTTCTATATACATGAATATAACTCTCGTTTTTCATATCAAATCATGTCTAATCGTCCCATAACATGTATTAAATTGAAATACGTAACTTACACAACAATTAATGTTTCACGATAAATTTATAAAAACCGTTTGATCGTCATTAGATACGTATCAAATTTTATATCATCACGCATATAAAATAAAAACATTGAAAAATAAATGGAAGGGAAGAAGTAAGTCATTAAGATGCGGATTTAAATGTAAATTGTCGTTTTCAGTATGTAGTAGCCAGTGTCACCACAAATCCAAACAAAGCAAAAGTCTTGATTATAGCAGCTTTTGTCCACCAGAAACTGCAGCTTTCAGCAGCAGATTTATTTGTACAGATTACTGAATTACTTATTGTGCCAAATTGATACATCACAAATTACGAGTAATCGAGTCCCGAAGGGAATAGCATACAACTTCATGAAGTAATGAAATGGTCTGTCGTTGAAAGAACAAGAAGGCAAGGAGTGGGTCAGCCATACTTGAGCGTAGGCCGAACTCTTCTGATTCCACAGCCACCAAGTATATAGCCAAAGCTTTCAGATCCCTATAACTCACTGTTACTTATAAATAACGTTTTTCCTTAATTAAAGAAAATCTTGAAAGATTTATCTTTTGTCAACCGAATAACTGCGTATAAATAATGTTGGTGTTACACAGATGATACATTTCTCATCCTTCATTTCCAGGAAGGAATCAGCATCTCGATTAATTTTCAGACCTCTCCAAGAATTTTTTCCCTTTGTCAGCATTGTTTTCAGCCTGCGCGGACGAGATTTTATGGATAGGTGAATACGAGCCCATTCACCAAATGCATTCTCCTGCACCAACAATCTTCCGAAAGAGAACTCATCGAAGCATCTGTTGCAGCTGAATGACTTGTTGCTGCTGTTCTGGTGCGAGCGACCTCAACTGTTCCGGAGTAAGATTCAGTACTTGCTGTAGCAAGGCAGACTCAATATCTGGACGAATTTCTACCTACAGCAGACAAGACAAAAATCTAGACTCAGAGGCTGAGACAGAACTGGTTCAATTTTATGCTGGTAAATCAGCTAGCGCCATTCATAATTATCTAGCCCTTGACATGCCACCAGGACCTACAAAGGTATATGAAGTTATGAACTAGGACACAAAAAGATGATAAAGGGTGAAGCGTATCGCAATGACAGTGAAAGAGGCATTTTGCCATGAGACGTTGAACAAACAAATGCTAAGCAAATTCACTGAGTCTTGTTTAGTCATATTTTCTATGGAGTAGGATAACAATGTGTACTCGTTTAACCAGAATCATCTCTATCGTGCTTCAAGTTTATTCACAATATTGCCAGGAGAAAATGAAAAAAAAGTGATCAGCACAAAAAGTATTCTTAAAGCCATATGATACTTCTACACTGGTTACTTCATCGGTTCATCCTATTCCCATCGAATTAATATACTATCAGTAAACCAACACTAATTTTAGACATAGCTTATTCGAGGTTGCTGACATCTCTCCTCCAAGAATTCTCCCAATTCTCTCATCAACTCTAGATAATCAATCTGATGAAGTATATCAGAAGAATGCACTTAAAATATTTCTGAGGATCTATGTTCAAGCCAAGAACACATAAATGAATCTGGTAAAAAAAAAAATGCAAAAGGGCAGGCGTATACACAGTTCTCCAAACATTTCACACCCAGCCATCCGGTCAGCTTAAACAGAAAATAAAGGTGCAGAGGGAAACAAACGCCAAGATCAGATGGTTATATTGATAAAATATGACACTTTATTTTATTTTATATTTTATTTGGTGTGGGTTATATGCTAATGAAAAAAAAAACAGATTTCTGTGGGTGACAATTACCTGACGCAATTGTTTATCAAGGTTCTCTGGCTGCTTTCCGTTGTTAGATTGGTTGAGCACAGTGGATCCAACTACAACAGATTGTCCGACACTTGTCACAGTGGGAAAAGTTGCCTTGGCCATCGAGTACGGGATACCAGTTCCATCTACCAACTTGGCGACCTTTGCAGGGGGAGATATATGGTCATTTCTATAAGATGGGAAATGAGGAATATTGAAATTGCTTTGAACTTTGTGCGCAAAGTTTCCTTCTCCAACTCGACTAGACATGCCTATCTCAGGCCTCGTGTCTACGTTACCAGGATAAGCAGAGCGATCAATCTGGTTGCAGAAGGCAAAACCAGTATAAAAATGAGTCACTGCTCAAGATATCCATACTCTGCGCCGAAAAAGGCAAGTTTTTGTACTAGAGTTAATAATCACTTCACGCAAGGTCCTACTACACACATCAACATGGATGTACTTAGGTCACATACTAATCCCAAAATTAACTATCTCAAATGAGGGTACTAGAGTCCGATTGATGGTAGAAGGCACCATATTCTTAACACTCCTCCTAATGCAAATAACTTCCATGGGATTAAAGTGTGGACAATAATGCACTGACTCATCCACAATCCAAGTGTCAAATAAACATCATGATCTCATTGCCACACCAACCTGATATTACATTAAGGAACCAATCCTACCCAAAAGTTTGAAATATAAGTAGAAGACTCAACTAAGAGTCTAGCAAATTGGACATTTTACTAAAACCCATGCTCACTGTGCTCTCACATGTATGCCAAATAACTCAAGTTTTAAGCCCATAACCAGTATTTACACGAGAAGTACTAAGATAGACAATTGGATATGCTGCCATCAAGTCGGATTTAGTAATATTGGTATCTCAACAAGAACTCCTCAATTGAGGGAGTTCAACTCAACTTTTCAACAATACCTCAACGATCATGTATTTGCATATTGACTTGAATAATGTCGTTTCCCAAATTGGAAAAAAAAGGTAATGATCAACTGATGCACAGAAATTAGCATATGTGATAGGGGACAGGAAGAAGAATGGGAAGAGAATCACATCTTTGAATAAAAGCGATGTCACCTGAACAATGGCATTTTCAGGCTGCAAAAGAATCAAAGCGTTTACCTGGAAGCCTGGGTCAGACAAAGGCTGTTGACTTGATAGGGATGATGAAGGGTCTACTTTAGAGACGGGTAACTGAGTACCACGTCCGGGAAACTCAGATCCCATGGGTACTGAATGTTGTAAGAAAGGAGGTTGTGATGTTTGCACTGAAGAATTTGCATGTTGTAAGAAAGGAGGTTGTGATGTTTGCACTGAAGAATTTGCTGTGCCTATCTGCGGTCCAGCACATGTCTGTTCTAAAAGTTGTATAGAAGGATTCGATTGTCGTGCAGCCACCGTCTGGGTAACCACAGGTGCATGAGGGATAGAATGCACGGGAAGATGTACAGAAGGGAGAATTGGGTTCTGAACTAGAGAAGAAGACACAGGTGCAAGAGGGGGTAACCCAGTAAAGCTTGTACTTGTCCGCGGCTGACCCACTTGTCCACCTTGTGTTACAGAACCCAAATTTGTGATTGAGGCTTGCCGAATATTAGGCATCTGCAACTGCAAAATAGTTGTAGATAGCATGAGAATTTGATGGAAAATTCACGACATATAGATAGCAGGGCTATGAAACAAACCATTTGCGGGGTCACCATTCCAAGGATAATCTGTGCCTGCAATTGCATTACAAATATGAATATTAGTGCAAATGACACACCCTAAAGGAACAAAGCATGTCATGAAGGATGTTAACACTACAGGATCGGAAGAAGAATACAACCGAGATGGCAAACAACGTTTTCAAAGAGACGTGAGTAACGAACAAGAAAAGCTACAGCGCTACTAGAAAATAAGTTCCATGCAAAATAAAAAACATATCTACATAGAAGTAAGGTCACATGTAACCATCAGCGAAGGCCACAAGTGTGAAATGTACATTGAGAAGTTACGAGATGGACGAGGAAGCACACGGTGCCATGCATTACTGTGTTATAACCAATATTTTAGAAAGGATATATCGTCATTATAAATAGAGACTCAATATAAACCAGAAGAAAATCAGCCAAGAAGCAAAAACAAGAAATCTCTTTATTTATATTGGGTGGGGCATCTGTGAGTATGTGTTGGTCCTGGTGAATATAAACCATAATATAGCCAACAATTTGACCCGACACACGAATTTATGTATATTGAATTTTTACGGAATTCGGTGGAGAAATATTTGGTTTACGACGTCCCCCAACACACAAAAAAAGCTTTAGTGGCTTTTTATCTTTGGTTTATATAAAATAGAGATTACATCAGATGTGGTGACATGCTTTTGAGTTATAGTAAAATATATCACTACATGGTATCAGATAAATCGATCATGATCTGACCTAAATTGCTTCTCTATCTCCTGGATAGTTTTATCAGGCACCCACTACCCAAATGATTTAATTCTTGACCCACAGAATTTCCTATGACAGCTACTGCCTACTGCTACTGCTTAATGCTATTACTCCACTCCTTCAATTTAACCTACTAGTATACAAATCCGTATGATTTACGGGATGATGGATCATAATAGAAATAGATAACATTAAACTATATATTTGAGACTTCTTACTGTCGAGGTCAGGGACACTCAGTTTGGGAGAAATTTTCACCCTTGTAGTTGATTTTGGGTTTCAAGTGTGCTGTTATTTGAATATATTTTAAATTATTTTTTGATTTTCAGGAATTTTGTTATTAACTTCGATATTTTGTCTTTTTTTTTGTTCTTTGAATGTATTAAAAATTGAAATATTATAAAGTTTTTTATAGTTTTAGTAAAAAACGAAAAAAACCCGATTGAAACCTTATAATACTTTGTATAAAAAACTTGATTTTTCCTTAAAGATATTAATATTTTTTATAAATTAATCTAGGACATATTAATCATAAAAATTCATTTAAGACTTTAAGTGATATATTCTTATTTATAAGATTGAAAAATGTAAAATAAAGGATAGCATGCCACCGTCCCACATAACATCTGATGGTTTTGTGTATTTATATATATAATAATAAATTTGCATGGTACTTTCAGGGTAAGTTAAAGATGCTTCGGCTTGAGATGGAGTATTAGAATAGTAGATAAGATCTATCTTTGGATTACAATAAAAATAGGATAACCATCAGATTGTGAGATGCTTTTTAGTTCAGACAAAACATTATTTCATGGTCTAACATATTCTATAATAAAAACATAGGTGGAAAGGGAGGATAAGAACCAACAACAGTTGACATCCAGAAGAAACACCAAGGTATTAACATCACAGAGCAAGAAAAGTAGATTTCCCAAGTCCATAAACACAAACCTGAAAAAGAGCTTTCAGCAATTCGGGACACAACAGCAAAAGTTGACGAGCTATTTTCTTGTTTTGATTAGACAACAACTGTAACAAAAATAGTGAGTATAAAACATAGACAGAAATTCATAATTGAAAACAATAGCCGATGATGACATTTTTTACCTTCATATCTGAAATAACTTTAGTTAGCTGACGCCTAGACATCTTTGCCAAATGAAGAGTCAAAGGGTCTTGGCCCAAGACTGGCTGATTGTGCAAATTAGTTTGACTCACATTACCACAATTCTGAGGAACACCAAGAGCTCCAGCCATGAGAGATGCGGCAGCCATAGCTGATGAGGCCCCAATCGCTTGTTGTGCATTTTGGTCTCCAGCATTGGCCTGGCCTGTTGGCTGCTTCCTTTGAGGATCTAATTAAGTTGCACAGGGTACACATATAGTAACCATAGTGCGAAAAAATACAATTATTATAATTATTTTTTTTAGAAATATGAACGGAGATGAGGATAAATGTGAATACCATTAACGGATGTTCCCGGCACCCCTCGACCCTGGAGTATAAATAAGAGAGCAAGATATCTTCAGTGCTGGAGGCTTTTGCAGGAGAGTTAATGAGATCAGGAAAAAAAAAAAAAGGAGAAGAGAGAAACAAAAGATGAAATATCATCTTTTGTTTCAGACATTTGAGAAATAAGGTTTTATTTTATGGAGTAAATTTGCATGGAATCATCTCTCAACTTATTTCCCAAAAGGTATCAGTTAAGATTTTATTCCCACATAAAACTCTCTTTTTAAAAAACTGAACATTAACTATCAACTGTACCCTTTGTTTTCAAATGCAACTCCCTTTTTCAAACCCTAATTTCCATTTTTAGCACCACCCCTCTCTCACCCCAAAGCACAACCCAATAAGTTTTGAAAATAGCACTGCCGTCAAAGAGATCCACCTCGCCTTCCTTTCCTTCGTTGTTACCAGCATTTGGTTCATGGTGCCAGTCGAAGGACCTAACCGCAATGGGAATTGCCGTCTCACATTTTTGAAGCAAAAAGTGGTCATCTTATTCTCATATTTTTACCGGACGTAGTTTGTCGATGTCGAGGACTGTGGGGTGACATCTGGGCATTAAACACCAAAGTGTACTATTTTGTATAAGGAGACTGAATGTTTCAAAGAGCATACTACAAAATGTTTCCCCGACATAAGCCGAGAAGCAATAGTAGCAGATGATCGCTGGTAGTGGGATCTTGGGATGATGGAGAAAGTTTTGTAACTTGTAAGTGAAGGGTGTTTTACGCAAGTGATGTATTCATTTTCTGAAAAGGACACTTACCGGGAATTTAAAAATCAAGTGATACTATTAGAGAATTAAGTCTCCTGTAGTGAACTTCACGGGAATTTTCCCTATTTAATATGGGGTTTAAGAAAACTGCAAAAATCTAAAGCAAAGTCATAACTCAAAAAGAACGTATCAGTTTTGAGAATCTTTACAAGCGTATAGGCCAGTTGAGTTCAAGTGGCATTTCAGTTTGTAGCATTGTAATAGACGGCCTACATATAAAATTATTGCACAATTAAGTTTTCACCTTATTGAGTATTCAGTTTATGTGGCTATGGCACCAACAAAAGAATCCCTATGAAACTTCATCAATGTGAAAAAAGAGAATATCAAAACCTGTCCTAGAGCACTTTTAAAAAAAAAACCCTGTCCTAGAGAAAAGTCAAATTTATACATAGAGGCCACAAATTTTGAAAAGAAATGTTAATTTGATACCAGGATAACCTTATACAGCACGACTTGTAACCTGGAGTACCTTAGGCAAGCCAGGCAAGATTTATTTCCCCTCGAAAGTAGATCATAAAACAGATCTTCTTTCTCCCTTCTCTTTCTTTTCTTATCTTTTTTTTTCCTTTTTCTTGTGTTTTTTGTTCTTCGGGGTTGGGGGAGGTGCTTTCCAACTTCCAAATAGAATAAGCAACGTGAATCAATTATATCTGGGGGGAAGGAAGGTAGCCTTGGGAGGAGAAAAATGAAACATGGATCATAAAGAGGACATGAAGTTGCTTAACCATAAATATCAAGTAGAACACTGGGATTGGACAGCAATCGAGGCTTGGCATGCAGGTGTTTCAATTATAAATGGATGCAGAAAATAGCGACAGAGTTTAACCAACAAAAAGACAAACAGAAAAAGAACTCGTCCATCAGCACATGTATTTCCCACCTGATCCCTATTTCTATCAGCCCCTTTGTCATTTTCAGCAAAATCAACTCTCAACTGCCGGCCATTAATTTCATAGCCTTGAAGATTCCTACGAGCGCTTAATGCAGTCTCCTCATCTTTGTACTCACAGAACCCATAACCCTTTGGCTTGCCTGTTTCTCGATCGACAACCAATCTGAATTAAAAAAGGATCAGCAAGGCAGCATAAAGCCACAATGTAATATATGAATTCCAACAAAGTTTTTCTTTCAATTATTAAAGGGAGTACTTTAGTAGTTTATAGGTTTCTTGCCCCAACAAGGCAGCATTGAAGCAACTTGTTACGTTCCAAGTGACAATGAAAGCACTTAAGCTAAAACTGCATAACTATGACAAGCAAGATAAAATAGCTACTAAGTACACACCCCTAAAGTTAGGTATTTCAAGACACATTCCCCCCCCCCCCCTTTTTTTTTTGCTTAACTTATAACTAGAGCTTCCATTAAAGAGAACACCTAGCTGCTGTGAAGTTTATATTTTAAGCAGAAGTATTTAACAGATCCATATGCATCGCACAGCACAATGGATAAATTTTGAAATCAAGAACAGTGAAATTTCAGGATATCTGTGGTTGAAACTTGAAGATATATTGCAAAGCTCCTGATTCAGCTGCAATTTACCCTCACTGTGTGAGTCAAAGATACTACATTAAAGACAATCCATCCTTTCTACCCCTTGTACCTTGAAGGAAAATTTGGAGGAAACTAGAACCTTAAAGAAAAGACATACCAAGCCAGCGTTGGTTAGCAGCTGGCAGTGGCAGATGCTAATCTTTATGGTCTTATGGACCTAGCTGAAGCAGAAAAGAGATGTTATATTTCCGCATTTTACTTTCTCTGGATTCCTAAGAAAGCTTCAGCGAACAAGCATGTTCATGATGATTTCCTTATTTCTGAGTGGCGAGTGCATAGTGCATCACCATCGATGGTGGGAATGGAATAATACATTTTGCTCAATATGTAGAGAGCCACATCTATCACCATCTATTCTCATGCAAAGCATCAGGATTAGATAAACCAATAAAAAGATTCTATATAGAGTCCCAAGGTTTTGTTTTCAATCATTTATTAAAGCACACAAACACAAACAAACCTGAAGGAAACAACAGGGCCAACCTCCTCACAAATTTGAATTAGTTGTTCTTCAGTGGCATCATATGGTATATTTCCAACTGAAAGAAGAAACCGTGGTAAAGCTGATCAGCACCAGCACAAGAAAAGTTTCGGCTTAGATAGAAGGAGAAGGGCCACACCAAAAACACAACGGTGCTGCTGAGTTGAGGCCATTACTCAGCAAAAGAAGAAGGAGAAGCTAAGCTTCAACTTCTTTGCCAGTATGTCTCCTTCCACTTGAATAGTTTGTGGATACTGGCCTTTTCGTTCAACTTCTTTGCATATAGCTACTTCTCAGCAGCAGTTGCTTCCTTGAACACTGCAATAAAAGGAGAGATTCCAATAAGTTAACCAAGAATCTATTCCTTCCACTGTTACCCAAAAACACAAGACCTTGATTTTGTCTCCCAAAAAACCGCCTGCCGATGCTCAAGTGTTTAGCCCCTGTTGTCTGGCGTTTTCTATTAACCAGTTAATTAAGAACCATTATGTTTCTTTCCAAGCAGGATAGCACAGATTGTATTGTTTAAATTCCACGACTTATTTGTTTTGCTGAGGTGACATCTACTTTTTTTTTTTTTTTTACCATTAACATCTACTTTGTTAGTGTATCACATTTCCTGGAAACTTTTGCGGTTGGGATTTTTCATATAGAAAAGTAGATACCGGACATTATATCTCTAATGCAGATACCGTAGAAATTAGAACGACAGTATAAAGATGGAAGTTCTGAAACGCACATCTAATCTTGAATTCATTCTCATTTCTGTTTTGATTTGTTTCATCTACTACAACCAATACTTCGATACAAATGTTTTATCTTCCCTTTATGTATTCAGTTTAGGACGGTTCGGTATCAGACCTTTTCCCATCCCGTCCCGACTTTTTTGGAGCTTAGATTGCGCAAAATCCATTTGGTAAGGCCTGGAACCCAAAGATAGAATAACCATTTATGGAATTTTCAGAGTCTAGATTACCTAGCCGCTTCCATTATCCCCATTGTTCATTCAATAGTTGAATCCATAACAGGGTTCAGAGGAAACAAAAAATCGCTCGGATTCTTCAGAAAACGAATCATGAATGTGTAGAGCATCAAGAAACACATCTTTTTCATGACCAATGATTGAGGACATCAAACTGACATCTTTTCTGATTCCCAAGTATAAAAGAATCATTCAGTAGGGTGGAACATAGGTTAGTTCAAGCACAAACACCCAATCTTAAGCGTGCTTGCGCGACAGTAGTACTAGGATGGGGGACCACGTGGGAAGTCCTCGTGTTGCACCATCGTTGATTTTTTTAATGGTAAAAAAACCCCAATCTTACTCTTTAACAGTTCTTCCAGTTTCCCAAATTCTACAATATTGACAAACGCAAAACGTTACCTTGAAACAATTTACTTCTCCGACCGTACCTTCTCCTACAACTTCAGAAATTCCTACAGCAACCAAACAAATTACAACTATCAATAACTAACCAATCTTTCACTATCTACATAAACACGTATATGTGTATCATACTCATGTGTCAAATACGCATATATTATTCACCTTGATGGTGGCTTCTTTCGATCAATCAATTTCGCAGCCGACATCAAAGCAGGTGTCGACGCAGCAGCGCAAAAGATTTCGACTAGGGTCGCCGGTGGACCGGTTCGGCCGGTCTCTCTTGTCGGCAAAGAAAGCAAGGCCGAGGGCAAAAGGCGGTCAGGTGGTCTCGCCGGTTCGGTTCCGGCTTGGGTTCCTTGCCGGTCGACTGAGACGGAGAAGAGTGCAAGAGACAGAGACAGGGTTGTGGAGAGACGCGAGAGATGCTTCGGAAACTTAATTGTTTTTTTTTTTTGGTTAGTTAGGGATTGATGTGTGAATCGGACAAATAACGCTTCTGTACATATCTTTATGGAAGGAAGTCTTGATATTATTTCCACATTTTTTTTATGAAGTCTTATATATTCATATTTTCTCTATCAAATAAATATTACAATATATAAGTATTTTATATTATTTTATATGTTTAAATTTTTGTTTTTATATTAAACCATAGTTGATCGTTCTGTAATATGTATTATTTTGAAATACATAACTTATATAATCATTGATATTTCACGATAAATTTTGATTTTGTAACTTACACATTTATTTTGATGAATTGATTTTATTATTACGAACTACATGCGTTGTTTATATTAAGTTTCAATCTCGATTACTAGATTAAATTAAAAGATAGAGATAAAAATCTAGTGTAAAATTCGATTTATAAAATAAAATAATGAACTCACCAGTATGTATTAATTAATGGATGAGAACAACAAAATAAGTATCATATTGTGAAATAAAAATCATATAATATTCTGATAGATAATATCATTTATAATTACTTGATGAAGATTTCATATAGAAGTATAAATTTTAAGGAGATTTATATTTTTTTGTGAAATATTTCATATATACACTATGATTATATTTTTTTTATTTGATCCACATATTTTATGTTAGATTTGAGATATTAAAATTTATATTCGATTGGGGTGATGATGGGATGAGAATATACCGTGGGTAATGAGTGAAGGAATCGGATGTTATTTTAATTTTAATTGGTTAATATATATGTTAGACTAGATTTTATTTAATTGATTTTATTATTTTAATTAATATTTTTTAATGAAAATAATACCTTGTCATACCTTCATATCGCCATATTGTCGTATCGTTTGTCATTTTCAAAAAGACTGGATAATACGATATATATTACATATTAGATTTGATTAGATTTTATGAATATTTATTTGATATAAAAATTAATTTTAGAAAAATATTTTTAAATTTTTATTTCTTCATTTTATAAGTTTTTTATTTAACATTAAAATATAGAAAGATTATTTCGTAAAATATTTTTTTAATTTTTGATTTTTTTATAAATATTTATTTAATTTAAAATTGATGACGTCCAGTAGAACGTCATAACATACAATCGGATGCCTTTGTGTAATAGTATATACATTATATTAGATTTAGCTTAAATTGATGGTGTCCCGCAGGATGTTATAACATACCATGGGATAGCTTTTATGTAATAGTATATATTAGATTAGATATACTGATTTTGGACTCTTGTTTAATTTTGATATCCAAGATGCAAGCAATCGTTCATCGGCTTGAGAAAATTTGGAGTTTAGGCTCTCATTGCTTGCTACTCCCAATTGATTTCCTCATCACAACTAATGTTGATTCAACATGAACCTCAAGAGGCACAACCTCATTTTTACTTTTTACTGATATCGATAATTGATAAGTTCCATTGACACTTTGGAGTCATCACACTTATCGTGAGGCTAACAAGACTGCAAAATAGTTTGTAAACTGAGCTATGCTGTTTCCTCTTTTCTTTACGAGTATCTTGAATCTTGATACGTTATTGTATCGTTTCTATTTTGCATACTTAGCCCAATCATATGGGGTTGAATCCTCTCGTTATATTCTTCAATATCTTAAGTTTTTTACCCTCCTTTTAGCCACAAAGATAATAGACCAAAAGCTTGGATTATTGGTATAGACCAAAAGTTATGTCTTCGATCATTATTCTTATTGCTCTGTTAGCTAGCTTGCTTGCTTACTCAATGAAGAGTTCGATCACCCGATCGAGAAAAAGAAGCAACCCACACCAAAGTCCAAACGAGAAACGAAGAAACCCTCGCCAGAGTTGACCCACACCACAATCCCAATCTTGCATACCAAGTAGAAGTGAAGGACTGGATTATTGCTTTCCACATTGTCGTAGTTATTAAGATGAGGTCCACCTATGGGATCTTCAAAGAGGGACTCCACAAAGACCCTCCCAAAGATTAAATTGCTGAACGTCCTTTTTACTACTGTCCAGGGAAAAAAATTATCGATCTTATAAAAAATATAACATTAATTTAAATCAGCGATAAAATTATTCAAATTATGAATCATCTATAGGATTATTATCGTTTGACATAAAAATATCGTAAAACAATAATGATAATTTAAATTGTATATTTTATTCCCGAAGCAATAACATAATTTTCTTATATCGTTAAGATAAATAACGAACTTTTTTAAAATACGTGAACAACAAATATATACTATGCACATCTAATCCGCAATCTTCCATCCTCCATGAGAAGGATGTATGACTAGACATCACAATACCACATGAACCACCCAGCACCGGCCACCTTATTACCATGATATGACAAACTACAGCATGCCTGTAATCTTAAGCCAAGTATTCCATAAACATGATACAGCCCAAAACCGTGACATGAGGTAGCCAAGTTCCACAAAATACAGCTTAAACATGAGCACAAATCAAACTCCGGTCCAATTATCAACTATTGCAAGTTAGTCAACGGAGAGCAGGGCTATGCAGGGTTCATGGAGCAGGTAGCGATGCTCTGATCTATTTCGATGACCACTCGGTCTTGAAGCTAGTGGTTCATCTCAACAAACTATAAAGATAGACCTAAAGAAGATTCCTGGCACAAAGGCAGGGTTCCTTGCTATCAATAATAAAACAAGTGTACAACATCATTTCACAAGGAAACACGTCGACTATGTTCCGGAATGGAACATAGTCGACTAAGTTTGAAATGGGTAACCAAGAAGAATACATAATGGGAACTTCAAGAATTGAAGGAACAATCTCACAAGTTACAACAGATGATAAGGTCAACTAGCTTCTCTTAAAACACATCTACTTGATATACAACCAAATTTCGGCGTCTGCTAGTTGTTTACGGCATCCGTGCCCCTGACTCATCTCACTTTACCTGGAGGGTCGGAGACACAAAGCGAGAACAGGGACATCAATTAAGGGACTGCAAGTCTGGAAGTGCCTCTTTAAGGCTTATGCAGCTTGAAACCAAATACCCTCGGCACATAGTTCTGTGCCGCCTTTTGAGGTTTAAGGTTTCCATATGTCATGAGAAACAGATGCGGGAATGTAGTTCCAAAGTAAGCTCCGTCAATATCTACTTTAGGTGAAGGAAATTCTCAAGGGATGAACCAAACTTGATTTTACAACAGATGAAATGTACACATGAGAATACATACTGCAACAGACCTCAGGTCCCTTCAGAGCTATAATACAAGGGTTATCATAGACTCCTGGTAGGAGACAAAACAGAAATCATGGTACGGAGAAGTTAAGTATAACCGCAGACATGACAACCATAGTTCATGACATAGTAATTTGTAAAGCTTGCTCTCATATATATGATTAGATTCCTTCAATAACTCTTGATGGAAAATCAATCTTTTCCTGCATTTCCCATCAGTACAGCTATAAGCACAGTGGTACCATGCTAATTCTTGTGACGAAAGACTACAGTAGGAGCACAAAGAAGAAAAATAAAAGTATGCAATGCAGGCACTCGACTCCCAACAGAGATCAGAGATGATGTAGCATCCATTAGTTATCCAATTGAATAAATTATGGATCAATTAGTTAGTTATCCGGTTGACGATTCTCAGGGATGATTAAATTTGAAGAGCATAAACAAAGAAAATAAAAGCAATTCACTGCTGTAAATATGCCCATATGTCATAAGGATACTGCCTTGGTATTTGGATCTCGGGTAATAAATATCTTCACATTTTGGACAATAGATCTTGACGGTACTTGAGCGTGGGATGTCTGATTGTCCAACAGGGAGGCAGGGCTGACCAGAGCAGTACACCCTCGGGCACCTTCCGAAGTCACAACTTTTGTACTTCTCTAACTGTAACAAAAGATCGCAACATTTTTATAACCACGCAACATTACATAGAAAAATACACTGAAAAAATTGCTTTAAGAAACCAAGAGATAAGAGAATGAGAAATAATATACTACCATGGCAGCCATCCCCTTGCTTGTCAATATGTAACGAACATGCATAAGCCCGTACAACATCTCTGCCGCAGATTCAACCAGTTCATTCTGTTCTTCTGTGAACATATCTCCTAAAAGAACAATAAGATGTGATAATCAAACAAATACAAAAAGCTGCAGAAAAACTATGCCAGCTCAAGATGCTTCGATAAATTATTCAAGACATCTTGTTAAATCAAAGTAATGCAGATGACCAGATAACCATCCTAACAATCACTAGAATTACACTTGGATGATTAAAGGTGGAACTGATATGCTAGTGGCATAAGCATCCGTACCACAGAACCAAATACAGGACATAATCATTTGAGAATCATTTGCCTTTCACATAAGAAAACAGCAATAATAAGAGACTTCAAAGAAAGCAAAAACCACAACTCACTTCAAGAACGTTTTCCTGGAAGAAGAACTCCAACTCCAGGTCTTTTTTTTCTTTTTCAATTTTAATTTAATTTTATAATTTTTTCTGGATACAGAGATCCAACTACAGGTTTAAAAAAATACTTTCACAAGATCACTCTGATGACAATGAGCAGAAACAGAAGTGGACAAGGTCTATGACTGCTGGCGGACTGAGGAGGTATTACGTCTGCCATTGGGAGCAAATCCACAGGAAAAAGAAAAGATGTCAGAACCACTCATAAAAAAGAGATTTACCTCAAACTAAGGGAAGGAAGGAAGATTTGTGTAACCAAAACTGGCTTCATAAATAAATTTAAAGGTTTCAAAAGTACCTAGGAGAGTCGGTCGAGGTCCCAAAAAAAAAAAAAAAGACAGCATATCCTCACACATATTTGACCCAGAAAAGGAGCAAACTCTCATAAATAATAAAAAGACTCATCTTATCTTCTACAGATTCCCCTCAAGTTCCTGTCATATAACTTCATTGAGGATCGTACCTCATCGCAGAACCGCACATCCACCTTAACATTTTGATCACATTTACTCTCACTTTTGTATTTGTTACCACCAAACTGGCAACTCCCTGACCCAAAGAACATCGCTAATCAACTAACTCTCCTATAAACTTTCCCTTGAGCTCCTACCCGTGGTCCCATACTCTAGAATCAAATACCACTCCTGATACACTCTTCATTTCAACCAAGCAGAGCTCTGATCCCATGGATTACACTATCATCAATACCACTATCCTTATGCAGCATCAAACCAAAATACTAAGAGCCTCTTTTAAGAAGGATTTAATCCAAAATTTTCACATGAAATGAAATAATATCTTGATGAAACCATACAAGATATTCTAATTCATAAAAGATAAATTAGACACTGAACCTCAAGTGACTCGCCATTTTAGGTAGACATGCAGCAGAAGTTGGTATACACTCATGAAGACCTACCTACATTGTTGCCAATGATTAAGCTAATGCTTAACAACACTAGACTAGAGTATGGCTTCACTGCTTCAAGTGCAGAATATATCAGCACAGACAGATTGTGGGTAAATAGGTTGCAAGAAAACTTTCATCAGAATGGAACCAAAGAAAAGCAGGGGAATGCCAACGTCTGATGAGGAAAACAATGGCTTGAGTCACATGAATCATCCGCAGATTAGGTCGGCCAATAATTTTAATGATATGATTCGGGAGAAAAGTAGCCGAACCAGCCCAATAGATCCTGTGGAAAGGGGGAATCGACCATGATCTCCTCACTGACTAATTGGCCAGATCAGCCAATTCTGCAAGCCATTAGCAAAAACAAAATTTTAGAACCGCATATTGTGGAGACTTACATGGAGAGCCAGCAGTACCAATTACTCAATAGTCTATAATTTTGGAACGCTCACAACTATCAGGCCAGTTCCCTTTCCAAAACATAGTTTTGGTAAGATGAAGGGGAATCTGATCACCATCATCACAGAGATATTGAGGGTGACATCTGTGTACTAAATAGTAAATATGATTATAGTGGTTGTCTATCGATTATCATCAATACTTGGGAAAGATCAGCATATTTTAACACATGGGTTTTTTCACCTTCCGTCTTCCGGAACCGTGGAGGAACCAACTCTACCAAAATTCCGAATTGATGATAGAATACCCACTAATATATATCTTAACACTTCCCCTCATACGAAAGCCCATAGATGTAGACAACACTATCCCAGCACTTATCAAATGCTATACAAGGTCTACATAAATAAACCACATAAGTGACAATAAATTGGAGAAAGACAGAGATCGAACTCGTGACCACTTGTCACAACCTGCTCTGATACCATGACGAGAAACCAACTCTACCAAAAATTCAATCTAATGATAGAAAATCCTATATGTGTACCTAACAGGAACATTCATATGACAACATCCAAGCAGGAAATTCATCAAGACAATGCCATAGATCACAAAATGGATTTTAAATTTCTTGTAGAGCTCAAATCCTGATCAACATCGGTCAGTTATTTTTCCTGAGCAAAGCACTTATGGCAGTATCAATAAACTAGCAAAGAAGCATATAGGCAAAAAAGTGACATCTAGGAAAGGAGTTACTATTTAACTCAAACCAGTGTTATCAAGAACTCCAGTTTCAACCCTCGTTTTTTATCATAAAAATTTAACCAACATGTCGATAGTTATCATGTGTATCTCGACTTAAAATGGAAAGGACGCTAGTAAACCAATAAAGCAAATGATTACCATGAGAAGACTCGACATCCAAAATCAGGTCTAGTGCATACTCATAATATGGCACTTGACTGCTCAGGCCACAGAGGTTAAAGTCATCTTGAATGTATTCGTCATCAACTTCACAAAAAAATTCATTTCCACGCAAGTTGCAAAACCACGAGATCCAAGATGTTTCATCACCATCAGACCCACTGACATCAGACTCCTCGCTGTCTGTTTCTGATTCCTCTGCAATAAAAATAAGCACTATCAGCACTTGCAACTTGCCAGCAATGGAATTTAAAAATACTGAAAATGATGATATCAGTTGTCCACATGTCATCAACCTCAAGCTTGATAACAAATTCCTCACCAAGGTAACTATGAGCAAGAGATGATATTTTTATAACTCTTAGGCAATTCAGCCAATAGCCGGTTGAACCTACCTTTTACAGAGCTCTAAGACTAGGAAAAGCCTAGACAAAGCGATAAAATCAACAATTTGCTAGAGGGGGTTAATTCATGCAAGTGGAAAAAGCCAAATAGCAACAGATATAACCTATGCCATCATCATTATCGCCATTGTCCTCTCCAGATCTTATGACCTTGATTGCTATGAGTTTTTTTTTTTCTCTTCATTTTATGAAGATTAAATTCACATCGTGTGAGTTAGATTTCGCATTGTACAAGTTTCTAATTTAAGAGTTGCACCAGAAATTGCCACCTTTTATTCTGAACTCTAACTGTTTGATAGTTGGAATTTACCCTTCATCTAATTCTAATGAATAGATTGGCCACCTAAAGGAGCTACATCAAAGTTGCAGATTCCTACGATAGACCACCAAAATCACACGTTAAATAAAAACAAGAAACAAGTAGTAGAAAGGAGAAAAGCTAGGATAGTCAAAACTGCACAAGTGATAACTGATAACACAAGCTGCACAAAGTCGTTCCTCTCCCCATGGTGTAGAATTTTCAAAGGTGTCAAGATTCATGAAAGGGTTTCTGCACTTGTAATCTCAAGGTTTCTGTTTTCAAAATCTATTGGGCCCCTTTCCTTTCAATCATACGCAATACTTATCAGTACCACTAAAATGCTTGAATTGTTTGAAGCCAGGGTGTATGACCGTTTTCATTGAAAATGATACGTATCGGGTTGATAGATGGACACCGTGCTATGAACCCTTCAAGCAAGACCATGAAGCAAGATTCTGCTCCTACTAGCTCGAGAAATACTCTGTAGAAGAGATCAAGAGAAGCAAGGATCAAGGATTGAGAAGATATAGAAGCTAAAGTCTAACATATTGGCTCTGAGTGCATACAGAGCCATCAAAAAGATTCCCAATCATGCAAATCAGAGAGAAGAAAAATGTCCTTAAAGCTCTACCCTTGGTAGAACAAGCAGCTACTATTTTAGTATATTTAATGCTCATGGTTGGCCAGGGGACATCTCACCCCAAACATATTTCAGGTTCTCCACTTCTCACAGTAAATATTTAATAGTAATTAAACAATGGATAACTGGCAAAGAAAGTAGTTTGAGACGGTTTGAGATTCTTTCAGAGAAATCAGAAGGAATATGAGACAGTAGATTATGCAGAGGTGGTTCTGACATGAGAAGTCAGAAGGATTGTGCAACAAGAGATGCTAAATGCTCATCACAAATAAACTGCTGCAAAGGGTTCAATATTTCATGAACCCCATGTGTAAGATGATCTGCCAGACAAATACTGCAAAAATCGGCAAGAAAATCAAACAGCTGCACATCCGCACAACTTGGTTCACACCAAGGTCCATACAAAATAGTCAAGGAAGGAGATGATAAAAACTCCATCTAAGAGTTCTCATGGGATTTAATTTTAAAGTTCTTCATTCCTTTTATCTTTTAGATTGGCGGAGGGCTCTGAATTGATGCTATGTTTGGACCATAGGAATCATTTTATGATGGAATGGAATAGGTGAAAGATAAGAAATGAAAAGGATAATGGAATAGGCTATTCACTTTTATGTATACTTGTTTGGTTAGTAGCATCATTACCAAGGAATGAAATAAATTCCTTTTTCTTGAAACCAAAAAAGGAAATAAAACCACTGTTCATTTTCTTCTGAACCCCTCAATTAAAACCCCAGCCACCATCTGCCCTTTCCCCGCAACACCCACAGGTAAAATAATACGCACAATAGAGGTCAATTAGCAATATACACCATAAAAGGCCAGGAATTTCGGCTGGAAATCGAGAACATTAGTAGCAGGAGTTTGGTTGAGAATAACTGAGGAGGAAAATGTGTTTCGAATTCCAGGAAACTGATGACAATGGAGATATATTCCAGTATTTGGAGTTCCGGCGAGCACAACGATGACAATTGACGGGGTTGGGAAGCGGCGATGACTCAACCATAGAAGGGCAGTTCGAGTTTCGGAAAAAAAAAATTGCGTTCTGTTTCTAGGCCGAATACTTGATTCCAATGGGGGACCTCCGGAATCAAATTCATTGTTTTGGAAGGAATAGTGCTCTCCTTGTAATCGGCTATTCCGGTTGATTGGTACAACCAACCACGATTTCCTTCATTCCGGTGGAACAGAGGATTGCTTTCCAGGCCCCATTCCCACCAACCAAATGCTAAATGACGGTATTCCACCACATCAATATCTTTCTTGCCTGTAGTGGATCATGTTCTGGTTCGACAGCCAGAGTACGTTCGTAGTCTTATGATACCACTCTTCATAAAATAGTCACACTTTGTTCAAACCGCAAGAGATTGAATCAGCGACTGCTATAAAACAAAAGATCACTAATCTTAGAATCACCAACAAGACTTCCCAGTATGATGAATATGTCAATGCCTCCCACTACCACACCACGCCAATCCCAGAAGCGATTATCCCAAACACCACCACAAATTCCACCAAATCACAAAATTACAAAATCACACGCTAAAGCAAAACAACAAACCAAACAAAACCGTGGACTTCACTAACCATCAGAACCCAGCTGATTCTTCCCACTCCCACTCCCAAACCCCGGCCCGCCCGCCCGCGAGCCGCGATGATTCCCCGACACCATCCTCCCACTCGACCCCCCTCGAAACCCACCACCATCCTTCTCCTTATCCTTCAAACCTCTCGACGTCGACGACATCTTCTCCAGCTGATGCTTCTCCAGCGCGTAATTCACCCGCTTCGACGGCCCTCCTCCTCCTCCGCCTCCTCCGCCGCCTCGGTCTTTGTACATGGTTGAATTGATGCTAGTGGATCATTGAGGTGTGGTGAAGATGAGATTTGGAGAGGAGGGTTGAGATTTGTGAGGGAGGGAAATTGGGGATTTGTGGAAATTAGGGTTTTGATATGGCACAGATTTGAGCTGCCCCTTTGGATTGGGATGAGGATCACCTGCAGTTTTCCTGAGGTGCTGTACCACATGTAGCGCCTAGATGAATTGAATTGTTCATCTTCATTTCGAAAGTTGATTTTCATGATTCGAAAATGAAAATAAATTTGACTCAATTTGATTTTTTGGGTTTGAAAAATTCATGAATAGTTTGAGTTCGATTGAAAAATTCATTAATTTTTTTTATTTATAATATTAAAATTTTAAATTATAGATTTTCAATCCTATTGATTTATTGTAATTATAAAATTATAAAATTTGAAAATATTAAAAGTTTTAATTTTATAAAATATAAGTCGACGAGTCCTAACAAACTAATTATTTTGTTTTTATCTGAGTTTATATTTTTAAAAACTCAAACAATTTATTAAATAAGTAAATCACTGAAAAGTCAAAATCAAAATATTCAAAAAGGTCACAATCCTTAAGAATTCTCGACGTAGAGATAGAACGACAAAACTGAACACAATCAAAGTCAATTTTGGTGCAAAGACAATTCATAACAAATCTTAACAGGCGATTATCAGGTTAACTCTTTCCAAGTAGGACCACAACCCTCACATACATTTTTTAATATATTTTTTAAATGTGAGAGGGCAACAGGTTATAATTGCTGCTGTCCTAATTTGTCGTTATTTTATATTTGTATATTTACAAAAACATAAAGCGTCTTGAAGATTTCACAAGCAGTGAGAAAAAGTTAGTAATGTCGACAGCTTGGGACATGGGAGAAACTGGAAATGCGGTTATTTTGATGCATCGACAGTTTTTTGTGTTTATATTCAAGCAAGTAATACTAGTTTTTGAAATCTTCAAAATCGATATTTTCTATTATAAGTTTTATTGTCTTTTTTGACGCAATGACATATTGACATTGTTACAGTTAAATGTATTGATTTTTTGGTTCTAACAAATATCTAATGTTATTTGTTAATGGTCGATTTTAATTCATCAAAATTTCATAACTAATTTTATGCATATATAGTTGTTCGATTCGGGTTCGTCTCGGATTTGATTCGACTCGACTCGACTCGTTACACGGCAAACCATTCGAAGAAAGGTTCGGTACTCAACTAACATAAACTTGAACTTGATTTTTTTTACCCGTGTTCAAGTTTGACTGATGTTCGATGTAAAATAAATAGTAAATATTCAACTAGATTCGGTTCATTTAAGCTCTAACCAAAAAAAAAAAAAGCTCGCAAAGCACTTGCTAAAAAAACACAAAAAAGGTACAGCACGGATACAGCATGGAAAAAAACTACAGGTGATCCTGCTCATTTGGATTGAGGGGAATGGATCATCTGTTATTACATTCCAACAGCGTAAATGCTGTGTGCAATCATCACCCTTGATCACCATAAAACGGGAAAAAATATGCAGATTTTTTCATTGCTTTTTTTTACCATTCGATCATCTCTACTATTGGATGCAACAGCAGATAGATCGGTTTCCTTGGATTGAGCGCCTCTTTGTGCTGTTCCTATTGTCGAAACTCTTTCCGTTTTATCTTTTTATCTTTTTTCAGTATTTTTATTTGTTATATACATAATCTTTATTATATACTAAGCAAATTGACATGCCCTGTGTTTGTGTCTCATCGGACGATCTTGACCGTTCAAGATTTTGTAACCGATTCAGATTAATTTGAAAAATTAAATAAGATAATTAAAATAATAATTAAAATAAAATAAAATAAAACAATAATACAATATTAATGCTAGACACTTCCTCAGGTCATTTTCAGAAATATTGAAAGTTGGCTTTAGACATTTTCTGATGGAAATAGATGGATAAGATTCTTTTGAAGTACAAAGAGGACAACACCTTATGAAAAAGCATTGTCTATAAAAGACATATGGCAATAGAGTTTTAGTAGTTGATTTTAATTACGAAAATACATAAGTGTTGATTGTGTTGTGATATAAGAGAGATGAAGCTAATGACCGGTGTATTTTTCAACTCGTAAACAGCAAGTGCACTGGTCGCGTAATAATTAGTAAATAAAAACCGGATTGTCGAACCCATAGAGATTGTGTAAACAATTACTGAAAATTATGATATTCTTACTTTATCTAGACTATGAAATATTTGGTGATTATCTAATTAATATCGTTTTAATAAAAATGATTGAAAAGTGGCTAAGGTTTAGGTTGTAAACTTATATCAATGTAATATTATTATGATTGTGATTTATATTCTCATGTAACAACAGCATTTCCTGAAATCATTAATATTTTCTCTCGAATAATATTAGCACTATTATTGTTTAACAACCCATATTATTTCTAATATGAATTTAGGAAAACGCTAATGCAGTATATGTGGTGAAATCCTTTTAGCTTTCAACATAGGAATGTGACATCTATGTCTATTACTGTTGCATGTATCAAATTATATATTTCTATATCAATTTAATCCACGGTGATTATTAATTGAGCATTCATATAATATCTCCTCTCGGTCTCAATTATATGTCACATATCATTCAAAAGGTGATCAATCTAATAAAAGCATTAAGAGCATAATAATCACTTAATCATGAGTTATATTAATCACAACCTAATAATAATACATATTTATAAATTTAACAAACCTTTATCTTAGCCTTATAATGTTTAGTTCATGATTTCAATATTTGAAGAATAAAACATACATTCAATGAACTAAATTTAAAGTAAATAAGTTTAAGAAAAATGAACCGAAATTGAGCTTTTGGGTCGAAATCATTTTGCTGGGTCGAATAGAATTGAGCTTAGGTGACTAATGGGCTTTTAAGTCCAATCCCCCTCCAAACCCTAGTTCTATTCTTTTTCCTTCCTTTTCTTGGCTGCGCAGCCTCTTCCTTCCCTTTCTCCAAGCACTATGCTTTCCTCTCTTTCAATCTTCTTGGTCGTGCCTTTCTTTCTTTAGTTTACAATCTAATGTGTATGTGTCTATGTATTACCGTATATATCTCTCCCTAAGCCCTCTATACATATCTTCTTTTATAGATGGGTCTCAGCACATCCATTTGGAAAATTCAAACACAACTTGTGGCTACAAATCCGTGGATGAATGATGGCTAATTGTATGGTGGAGGTTGAATGGACGGTGGCTGCTTTTGTCCGTTGGTGTTGGTCATTGATTTCGGCGGTCATGGATTACAACTAGCTTGGGCAGTGGCTGCTGCTGAATTGTCTTATCACTGTCAGTTGTCTCGCCTTCACCATGTATCCAAATTCGTCTTTACCAACCTTGCCTATGAAAGCTGTTGAGGAGATTTTGTTTTCTCTTGCAGCTCGCTGGTTCCAGCATATGCTTTCACTTTGTCCAAGAGTTGTTATTTTGCTGGAAAGACGACATGCCTCCGTCAAAATTTGAGTACTGGAAGGATAAGGAACCTTGGAAACCAACATAGGTATTAGAAATATGCATTCTGATACAGTAATCGACATTGTTGGCTCTAATTGCGAATATGAAATCATGGACCATGCATCATAAAGCACATATGAGACTGTAATCCAACATTGGGTCATGAAAGTTGTACAAGGTTCAGTGTTTGATAACTCTCAGACTTCTCAAATATATTCACGCATTACATTCATGCTTACAAAAGTGTCTATCATGTTCAAGACGGAATTTTTTTGAATACTCTCTCCTGGTTGTCCAAAGCTCTTAACATGCTATATGTAAATAGTGTGATAACTATTCGGCACTAAGGCTGTAAACGAGCCGAGCCGAACCGACACAGTGCCCTGCTCAGGCTCGGCTCGACTTGAAAATCGAAGGCTCGGGCTCGGTCGAGCCCTATTTTGTGAGCTCGAGCTAGGCTCAATTACATTTCAAGCCGAGCTCAAACTCGACTCGATAAGCTCGATTCCGGGTCCACTTCATATTTTTCTTAAAAAATATTTGAATATATATATTAATATATAATATGAAATATGTAAATAATATATATATTTTATATAAGAGTCTCATTTAGGCTCGCAAGCCGTTCGAGCCGAGTATTAATGTGCTCAGACTCGGCTCGATTAGGTACTCGAGTCGGCTCGAGCTCGGCTCGAAAAAACCGAGTCGAACTCCAGTATTGGTCGAGCCGAGCCCGAGTAGCTCACGAGTAGCTCGGCTCATTTATAGCCCTATTCGGCATACCATCATCCATAAAAGCTATCGAAATTCGCAAAATGATTTTTGAGGAGGAGGACAATGGAGCAACAAGCTATCAATACTTATGATCTTAAAGGAAGAGCATTGCCCTTATTTTCTCATAAAACCACCATGATCAATATATTTTTTTCATCATAAATGTTGAGTAAAACATGGTTAAATTAACGTAAAAGTGATCCCGATCAGCTAACTAAACAAGTACTGCATCAAAATGTTCTCAGAGGCTCACAAACACTTGAAGAAGAGGCTAACTAATTCGGCATAGAAGTAAGAAGACCTTTAAGGAATCATTTCAAGGAAGGTGTCTACCATTTGTGTACTCTACAAGAAGGTTAAGGGTCAATCAAAAATCCCAACCATAGTGAAATACCTCTTGGTTAGTCACAGTGACCTCTAAGAGAAGAGTTCAATTGGACTCTAGTGTCAAAACCACTATAAATCCTGTGTGCTTTCACATTTCTTGCATGGTTATCGATATCACTTGTTTTTGACATAGATAATTAAATATAATTACGAAAATAATTGTCACATAGGAAGGATAGACCATTAACAACTTTCAATAATTTGTCACTCTACTGAGTCAGCACAATATCTGTACTGCCTACAGCAGCATGAAAAGTTAAACTCGTTAGATCTGTACTGCCTACAGTCAGCACAATTTGATTAGCCTATTCAACACCCCCTCCCTTCTAGGCTTATTTCAACCCTCCAAGACTAACGTATATGATAGTGAATATTGAATTTTTTTTTTATAGTATTGATGTTATGAGCTATCGTTTATCGATCATCTTGAGCCTGTCTTGGAGTCGAGGAAGGTGTTCCCGAGAACCATGGTTTGGAGAATATTGAAGAAGCCATGAAAGTGATCCAACCCTTATCACAATGTCGTTTTCTATCATGGAGAATTCGATCAAATGAGTTTCGATGGTACCTCTACAAACGGTTCGACCGCAAGCTTTAGTGCGACATCCGACTCTTCGAGTATGCCTTTTCTAGGATAGCACACACTCCTTCTCATTCACCTTGATGAGGTGGTGTATCGGATGCCCGAAGGGTCATGAGTCAATTCAGTTGTCTTCAAGTGATACCATAGGCACCGATTGATCATTAGAATTACCACAACCTAAACCCTAAATTTGAGCAAAGGGACATGGAGCGGGTATTTGATGCTCAAGGGACACTATGGGATGAATGACATGATTTTTTATCCATCATTTTGTTGGAGTTATTCCCTACGATTAACCATAGAGGACTATATTGCATGGTACATGGGAATCACTCGTCTTCGCAACCGTCTACCAGAACAAGTTCATAGGCCGGAGTTTCAGCCACGGTCTTTATTTGATCAATATTGACCATTGGAAACTGTAAGTGTTTATTGAATTTGACATCCCTTGAATTTTTTTATACTCGATGCATTTTCATAATGAATTCAATATTTGTTTCAGATGAAACTCAACGCTCGATTTAAAACCAAATCGAGATCCCCCAGATCGCTCTTCTTGATCATATTTCGGTATTGTTGTCGAAAGTTGAGTTAAAATATATCAATTTCATGACATATTATTTGGGAAGAAAAAGGAAGGTGGACGAGCAATGACTGGGAGAGAATGCATGAGGGGACGATGCCAGAGGTGATTTTGATGATGATTAATGGCTAGGGGGCCCAACTCAAAGCCAGCTCACAATTGAGATCCAGATGATCAAGGCTCCATTTGCATGGACATGATTGGGGACATGGAGCCGAGCCGATTCTCATAGAGACAGTTCCCATCGAGTCATCACTTCCGAGGAAGTGTCCCAAATGATACGCAAAAAAAAACCGATGTGTGAAAATAAGATGGCGTGGGATGGGATGTTTGGACGATTATGTAATCGAGGAGGAGCGAAATGGATTTTTTAGTTCTTTCCAACCCGAGACATGGTTTTTCAATCATGTAATCGATGCCTATGCATATCTTTTGATCACTAGACCTTCAACAAGGGATCCCTTTGTATGCATTCGCTCCATACATTTTTACTCCTCCTATAAAAAAAGAGAGCGATGCATGGAAAAAGAAGAGAAGCAAGAAGAAACTACTTCTAGAGGTTGAGGAGACGGGGCCTTGGCTCTTTTCAATTATAAAGGGCAAGGGTCGCTCATGGAGAAGAAGGTCATTTTCATACCCACACATGTAACGGACAACCATTTTGTGTTGTTCATCTTCAACGTGAAGCATTGGAAGGTTGTACTTTTGGATTTCTTAAATAGAGACACGTCCTACATGCCTCTCTTCCTACAATATTACGAGGAGATTACGTTATTTGTAAGAAATTTACACATGTTCTGATCTTTCTTCATTCATAATTTCTATTTCTTAAATTTTTGTTCATAACTTGTTTTCGTCATGCAGACGAGATATTTCATGTATTTGCTTCGGTCGTACTCCTCGAGAAAAAAATTTCCGGACATAGAGGTGAACTTTCATTCTCTCAACGATCGTTTGCAACAATCAAACAGAAACAAATGTGGAGTATTTGTATTAAAGATCATAGATTACATATTGCGAGGAATACCATTTGACAATCCAAAAGAGCTTTGGTCGACGAACATCGCTCTCAAATTCCGTTTTAGGATAGCTTGAGAACTATTTAAATATAGAGCTCGGTTTTGATCATTGATGTAATTGTAAAGCTCTAACTTTTTTTTTTTTATAATGTTCAAATCTTTGTATGGGAATATGATTTGGTTTGTTGAGCCTTATACATTTTGGGGATGTTTTGGATGCATTTTGAAGGTATTTGGTTATAAAATGAAACGGATGTATATGTACTTAAGTGATTCAAGCTTAAACCACTGACTTTTTTGTGTGTGTGTATAATCCGTCTCTATTAGAAGCGAACGATTTATTTTTTAAGCAATGACTGTCCGTCTCTTTTTAAAACGGACAATAAAGAATGAAAAAAATAAAGCCTCAAATGAAAGTTTTTGTATAATTCGCCTTTTTCGTAAGCGGATAATATAGAGTCAACAACAACTAAGTCACAAACTTTGTATGGGAATATGATTTGGTTTGTTGACTCTTATACATTTTGGGGATGTTTTGGATGCATTTTGAAGGTATTTGGTTATAAAATGAAAC